>AYJT01103978.1:0-22619 GCA_001278415.1 Ocimum tenuiflorum
GAGTGGTCTAAGGCGCCAGACTCAAGTTCTGGTCTTCGAAGGAGGGCGTGGGTTTAAATTATTCTTTTTCCCAACTTTACATATTGGAATTTCGATGATGTATGTAACGTTGAAAATTGTTTCATACTTTGAGTCCTACAAATTGCATTTTTCTCTTCTTAATGATTCTTTCCGACCTTGTATATTGGAATTCCGATGAAGAATAATATAATGATGAAAATTGTTTCGTGTTTAATTTACCAATTCGGTATATAACGTTAGGATTGTTTTATTTACCCGTCAAAAAAAAATTTGTTTTATTTACCACAACTTCGACACGCAAAGTACTTTGGTAAATAGGAAAAAATATCTCAAGGTTTCAGTCAAATTGTATATCTATCCCGACTTTTAATATTAGGGAAATGTATCCCCACATTTCATTTAGTCATACTTTTCTATTTCGAGTCCGTGATGGTGTCAAACGGGAGGCGTACGTGACAGTTAAATTCCACGTGAACGTGTCACGTATTTTATTATTTTTTTTTTTTAAATCGTCGATAAGTAAAACCACGTCGTTTTTAAGAAAAACAATGTCTAGTCTTGCTTGTCGGTGTCCATCATTGGATTTTTTGGGTGGTGCGGTCGGTGGTTTTTTTGTGGGTTTCAATTTTAAGCAATTTGGGGGATTTCGATGGGAGGATTTGGAGGTTTCATTTCGAAGTAAACGAGGCAATCTACTATATCGCCGATTTAAAATAGAAAAAGTAAAACACGTGGATGTACACGTGGAATTTAACTGCCACATACGCACCCGTTTGACACCGTCAAGGATTCGGGATAGAAAAGCATGATCGAATGAAACTTTGGGATAGATTTCCTTAATATTAAAAAGTCGGGATAGATTTACGGTTTGACTAAAACCTTGAATATTTTTTCCAAAGCTTTGAATATTGGAATATGTTTATAACTTTTAAATATCGTTTAATTTACCCCAGCTTCAGTCAAACAATTACTTTTTTCAAACCTTTGAATATTGGAATTTGGATGATGCTTGTGTGAATGATAAATTAAATAACATTTTCATTTTGGTGTGTGTAAAAGAGGGACGAACTTTTTATAGAACATGAAAATGAATAAAATTATACGTATAAATATAAATTCGTATTCTCCTAGCTTGATGAACTGTCTCAAATTATTAGGATCGGTACTTTCTAGTCCAAATTGATTTGAACTGAACATTACATATGCATAATTTGATAGGATAGGTCCAACACTTAGGTGGGTTTGAGTTTAAAATTCAAGGGGAATATGAGTTTGAATTTATGGTCCAAAGCGTGTATGAATTTGAGTTGATGAAAATGAACTATCTAGATCCGTCTAAATTGTTCGGTCTAATGCAAATTTTTCCCTACAACATATCTTATTTTGAGTTGCAATGTTATAATATTAATGAAATAATATTCAAAATGCTACAAAATTTATAGCTTGTCCGAATTTAACTTGACCGTTAAACAATGTAAGGCAAACGGCTATAATTCCGCTCTCTTTCTGCTACAATGAATTCAGCGGAACCTTCAAAATAACCCGTCAAAGTCGCTTCCTTGAATCCCATAAATCCCATCATTGATTCGAAGGCCGTTGCATATTTACGCCGAAGTGCGGCAAAAAATTGCCGAGGAGTAAATACCAGTTTTCCGCCACCTCCGAAAAATGCCGAGGAATTGAATCGGCGATTTTATTCCTCGGCAATTTTTTGCAATTTCCGACTCTTGTCATGTTTATGACCGGTTTCGGTCACCCATTTGTATGTTGGTTATTCTCTTCCCTTTTGGGTACATAAAGAATACATCCAATCACAAATGCGTTTGATTTCCGTTTCTTAAAAATAAAAACAAAAAAAAAGCTTTTTTGTAGCCTATTTTTACTTTCGGGGGGGAGGGGAGTCTTGAATTCGAACAATTTTTGGTTGTCTTAGGAAAATCTGCTGCAAGATTCGATCTTTTTTTTTTCGAACTCTTGTCAGATTCAAGTCTATCCCTCGGAGGTAATTCGATCAAAACTTCAACTTCTGTTTTTTTTTCTCTCTCTATTTTTTTTTGTCTGTACTTTGCTATACATGTGGTTAGATTGTGGGACTTATCTGCAATCGACCAACTTGCAAAATTCTGTATTTCAAATAATGCTTTCATGTTATACTTTAATACTGACTAAGCTTTGATGATATTGAAAGATGATATGAGCATATTTAGCAACAGAGTTATCTGACTCTGATGATATTGAAAGATGATATGAGCATATTTAGCAACAGAGTTATCTGACTCTGTAATCAATTTCTATTGTGTTTTTATACATCTATCAACTTTTTATGAGTGCTAATAGAATGTTGTTAATTTAGGCAACCCGAAAAAAAGGCTATAGATAATTAAGACTGGCCAGTAAGTATAGACTTTGATCAAAATGTCTACTGTTGATGTTGCTCTGAGTCGAATCCGCGAAGAGACTGTACATTCTGCTGGTTGCTTCAATGATTGGCTGGATCTTAGCTCTAGAGAGCCTATTGAAATCTACATCTCTGTAGGGGGATCTTCAATTCCCATGCTTGTGATGGAGTCAGATTCCATTGCATCAGTAAAGCTTAGGATTCAGTCATGTAAAGGTTTTGTAGCAAAGAAGCAGAAGTTAGTTTTTGGAGGGAGGGAGCTCTCAAGGAATACTTCTCTTCTCAAAGAATATGGCATCACAAATGGTAATGTGTTGCATTTGGCTCTGAGGATCTCAGATCTTCTGTTGATCAATGTTAGGACGGTATGTGGGGAAGAATTCGAGTTTCAAGTGGATAGGCACAGGAATGTAGGGTATATCAAGCGTAGGATCGCCAAGAAAGGGAAAGACTTTCTTGATCTGACCGATCCAGAAGTATTTTTCTGCGGGGAGAGACTTGAAGACGACAGGCTCATCGGTGATCTCAGTAACAACAACGACGCTGTCATTCACTTGGTTGTGCAGAGATCTGCCAAAGTTTGGACCAAGCCCGTTGAGAGAGATGTCGAACTCTCCATCGTGGCTCCAGGTTTGAACGAGGTCTCTGTTATACAGGGCAAAGATTTCTTCTTGGAATCGATTATAGTGAACCCGCGAGTAAAGTTGCCTCCTTTCTTGTCAAAGATGGTTCAGTCTGTGTCTGAAGGGTTAGCACAAGGCAAACAGCCATTAAGATCACCTGAAGGAACAGGAGGAACTTACTTCATGCAAGATTCTAGTGGAAACAAATACGTCGCTGTCTTCAAGCCCACCGACGAGGAGCCTCTAGCTGTGAACAACCCTCAAGGGTTGCCTCAATCAATCAACGGAGAAGGGTTGAAAAAGGGAACCCGAGTTGGGGAAGGTGCGTTGAGGGAGGTTGCAGCGTATATACTGGATCACCCTTTTGAGGGTCCTCAGTCATTTATCGACGCTGAAAATGGTTTTTCTGGAGTACCCCCTACTATGATGGTGCAATGCTTACACAACGGATTTAACCATCCAAAGGGATTTGATTGTTCAAGTGAAAATGCCAAGATTGGATCTTTACAGATGTTTAGAAAGACTCATGGAAGTTGTGAAGACATAGGCCCTCAGCATTTTCCTGTTGAAGAAGTCCACAAGATTAGTGTCTTAGACATGAGGCTAGCTAACGCGGATAGGCACGCTGGAAACATTCTGCATTGTAAAGATCAAGAAACAGGAAGAATCGCCTTAATTCCGATTGATCATGGCTACTGCTTGCCTGAAAATGTAAACTTCTTTTCCCTCTGTAAACTTTTATTTGCATAAACTGAAATGTTTTTTCATGTTGTCTATTACAGTTTGAGGATTGCACGTTCGAGTGGATATACTGGCCACAAGCGCAGCAGCCATTCTCAGAAAAGACCTTAGACTACACAAACTCTCTGGATGCAGAGCAAGATTTAGCAATCCTTAAATTCTATGGATTGCATCTCTCTCCAGAGAGTGCTCGTACTCTTCGTGTATCCACCATGCTTCTGAAAAAGGGGGCGCGAAGAGGGCTCACGCCTTATGCGATAGGAAACATGATGTGCAGAGAAAACTTGAACAAGAAATCAGTGATAGAGGAAATAGTTGAGGAAGCGACGCTCGCAGGAATGGGTGAAGTCGCGTTTCTGGAAACTGTGTCTGAGATCATGGATGCGACTCTTGACGAACTCCTGAAGTGATCTCTAGTGAGGGTTGTGTTAAGTTTATATAGTTAAATAAGATTGGTCCAACTGAATGGGCTGAAGCTGATTCTGTTTGAGCCACTTAGTTTTTTCTGACTTGAATTTGTGTTCTTTCCTTCTGTCCAATAGGTGTTCGGGTAGGACACCATGTATATAACATTGAACAGAAGTTTCAACATGATATCATAAATAAGAAAGCATTTATAGTATTATTATGAGCATTTATAGTATTATTATGTTATGTTTATGTTCTCCATCTGAACAGGGTGAAGTTTCTTGGCAATCCTTACACAAGGTACGTTTCTTGTTTAATGTGCTTTACTAGTTATTTGAAGTGATCTGCTGGAATACACAGAGATTATTTCAAATGTATTTGTTTATTAATGCATGCATAAGAGTAGTGGTTTTATTTAATGATCCTCAAATTGAACTCGACTTGGAATATATATCTCTTTCTACCAAGCTTAAAAGTTTCCGTTCAACTTTCCAAGGACTATCGCACAGGAACAGCTGAAATCATCTGGTCTGCAATTCGTGTCTCGTTTTAATGGGCGTATAGATTCCCTATTGCATCATTGTGTTACACTAAGGTATCGAAATTTTTATTATATTTTAATTAATATTTTTTATGATGATTTAATTTTATGTAATATTAAAAAAATACTAATTAAAACATAATAAAAGTGCCATGGGCAACACAAAACATAAGTACAAAAGTGCGTTGTAATTGTAAAACCAGTAAAAAATTGTATTAAATTTTGCTATCTACCGTAATTAGATTCATCCTTCGTATTCGTGGACTCCTCAAGTTTTAAAATTCATATGATCCATCTCCGTATGGCATGAATAATAATCTTTTTTTCATCCGATCTACATCTCTTTCTTAATTTCATTTGTCAATAAGATATGATGGTTAACATTTCAAATAACAAATATATATTTCATAAAATTGCTCTGTTACATAAACGCATCGGTATCTTTTCTAAGACTGAGCTTGAGTTTAACTACCAATTATCCATTTTTAAGAAGAAAAATCTGGCTAGTTGTTTTGGTTATTATTCTTTTAACTAGAGTATAAAACATGCTTATTTAACAACCTCTACAAATGTAGTGACGAACAAACACGTGGATTGAAATGATTGTGCCGTTTACATCATGATTGCGTGTCTTGCTACATCCTATTAAAATCAAACGACCGAGTCATTTATTAAAATCAAGGTGCAGCCACATGCTATTGCTAATAGTCTCATTGATTATGCAAGCAACTCAACTGAGTCAATCACTTGTACCCATAGGGGTTCTTGCTGGCCCAGTTCCATTGATCTCGACACATGTCATCGATTCCATATTTTGCCCTTCAACCATCAACACACAAACAAATGATGCACATAGCGCATAGGAGTCTATATATGTTTAGTTTGTTAGAACACATACTTCCAGTTGAGTTCCCGTTCAGCTTTCTCTGTCGATGCGTACACAATCTCTGCATCACCAGCTCGTCGACCAGCCATAACCAATGGGATTCTCTGCACAATTACAATATTTGCAATACATCAGAATAACAATAATATTAATAATATACTTGCTTGTAGTTAAACCCATCTACCTTCCCAGATGCTTTCTCAAATGCTGCTACCATTTCCAATACAGAGGTTCCCTTCCCAGTTCCTAGATTGTACACCTCGCACCCTACACATTCAATACCATACTTACACGCGATATAGCATGCCTAAAGTTTTCACAGAGTTCTATTCTTTTTCTCATACAAGCATGATCTCGCATGAATGATTAGAATGACATTACAGAGGCAAGAGAAATGGCTGATGCGACCAAGAACAAAAACAATAGAATGTTGTAGACAAAAAACTGACTTAGATTAATGAGAAATATGGTAATGACAGAATCTAGATTCTACAAGTAGATCAATACATCTTTAGGAGAAATTTCCAACAATTACTTGGAGATCAATTAGAAGTGGTTCACTCAATTTAACCGTCACTAACATATTAATGAGTACAATATGTGCAACATACTAGTTTAATAGTATTATATTTGAGTATTTGTTACTGTCACGTCCATCCTCCACTGATAACTCAGTTATTACTCTAAACAATACAAGTATGTGCAACATACAAGTTCTATCATTTTACATTTCGAGCGTTTGTTGTCTTCAACTGATATCTAAGCTATGACTTCTATTTAGAATGTTATTGAACGACCATTGAACATATGAAACTTGACAGTAAAATAAAATCGTCTGGCTGAGGCTCCATAATCCCGTGCCAAACTTTCACGGTGACATCATAAATTGACTATAGAAAGCGAAAGGATAATCTTTAGTAATGAAGACTATGCTCAGAAGTTGTACCAACAGAAGGATCAGAGAGCTTCTTCAAAGCAGCAATATGGCCATCTGCTAAATCCAGAACATGGATATAGTCACGTACCTGAAAATCACAAATTCTATTAAATACTTCTTAAAAAAACATAAGGATGAAGTTCACCACAAAGTGTATCTGAATCATAGCATCCCTGCCGCTCCACAGCTTCACCTCCCCAATCTTACAACAGTGGTGGACGTAGGAATGTTTTTACGATGAAAAAAATGTGAGACTTAAAGTGTGCAGACACAAATTTTAAGGAAATTAAATATGCATGAAATAAAAATTTTAAAGAAATGAAATATGCATGAAATAAGGACTTCCCAAGTTCTTATTTCAATCAAGACCAAAACAGCAAACAATAACTGCGTCTAACACCAAGTTCTTACCCCTGTACCATCCTTTGTACCATAATCAGTTCCAAATATTGTCAGCTCAGTACGCCTTCCAACAGCTACTTGTTGCACATATGGCATGAGATTGTTTGGGATTCCACGAGGATCTTCACCAATCTCACCGCTAGGATGCGCACCGACTGGGTTGAAGTACCTCAGCAATATGATTTTCCATGTAGAATCAGATTTATGGATGTCACGACATATTTCTTCGATAAATAGCTGGAAAAAACAAATACAATCAAGTGAGATTATTAGTGTCATTTTAGCTGCGACCGAAAGACAGACCACATGTAAACCACAAAAGAACCATGCAAGCATGCAAACAAGCTGCGGGTGCTTATGAAACCAGTAGCACCAACATTATCATACAGGCTTCAATACCCAAACATTGACACCAAATGATCAGAATCTTACCTTAGTACGTCCATAAGGATTCATGGCGCAAGTGGGGGTTTCCTCTGTACAAGGTACCACTTTTGGCCAACCATAAACAGTAGCAGATGATGAAAATACTAACTGAAATTTGAGAATGAGCAAGACAAATTTAGACAAGATAAAGAAACTGATACACAAGTACATGGGTGACAGTGAAAGAAACAGAGAACAGCAAGATCAGGAGTACGTTTTTGCATCCATGGGCAGCCATGACTTCAAGTAGGGTTATCGTCCCAATAAGGTTATTGTCATAGTACATCAAGGGTTTCTCCACACTTTCTCCAACTGCTTTTAGCCCCGCAAAATGAATAACAGCATCAAACCTATATCATGTATGAAATGAGAAGCACATTGGCCTCAACATCTTATTCAGAGGAAAATAAAACATGCTAAAAACAGCAAAAAGAAATAACACAGAAAAATTGGAAATTGTTTCAGTAGCTATCAGAAGCGATATGGTTATATCACCCTTCACATGTATGTTTTCTTTAGTCCTTCCACCTGTAATAGATTCTCATTAGCTTTGTTATAGACTTATAGTAATACATATTCATTCGATTATCAGGTAGAAAACATATGCCTCACACAACCAATATATCAGATCAGCATTTTTTAGATGTCTAAACTGATCAAACGATGGTTTCTATTATTCAGAGTATTACAGTTAGTTTGCTCCCTGGAAGACAATCCAGAAAAAAAACTACATGCACACTGTAATTATTCCATCAAGATAATCCAGAGAAAAAAAACTACGTGCACAGTGTAATTATTCAATCAAGCCTTTAAGATCTAAACACGCTAAATAACATGAATGCAAAAGGACTTACTTTTCAGAAGCAAAAAGCTTCTCAAGCGCTGGCTTATCCCGCATATCCATCTGAAATGGAGTACCACGCATCAAATGAAGGAAAACAGATAACCAACCAAAAATAGAAAAGCATTAGAGACCAGTGAAATCGAACATATCCGACAAAGTAAATCCTAGCCACTATCTCCAGCATTACATATTACACTCAGCGCCTCACTTTCACATCAAGCACAATAGATTATCAAAGTGTCATTCAATCCAGACAATGCTCGAGTTAAATGTTCCATAAAATAAATATAGCCAGGATTATTAAGAATCAAAGATCAAAGACTGGAAAACATGAAAACAAAATACAACAGATTAACATGAAAAGAAACAAAATTGAGCTGAATTGGACACATCCCATGTCAAGATAAATTTAAACAACGTAAAAATAGAAGATTGTGATGGTGATGGCAATCACTATGACATAGACCAGTGATTCGACAAAATTCTACCACCCAGGTTAACGTCACTTCGAAACAACCAAAAACGATATTTTTACGTGTAAAATGAATTTCCCATCTCGAAACCGAAATCACTGAGAGAAAAGCAATATGCAGGAATCAACCACCGAAAATCAAAATCATGCAAAAACTCGCACCCTAAGATGAGCGAAATATGAATAGAGAAAGCAACAGTGGAAACGAAGAAGAGGACCTTGTGAAAGGAGAGGTTGGGGCCAGAATCGGCGGCGAGGGCTTTGACTCTTTTGAGGGCAACATCGGAAGAATTGTCCAAATTATCCACCACGGCCACCTTGTACCCTCCGAGAAGCAACTGCAGGACAGTGTGAGTTCCGATGTAGCCGGCGCCACCAGTCACCAGTATAGTGGACGACATCGTTTTATGCGAAAGGTTGATGATATTTTGCGTGCCAACAATGAGTTGAGGCATATATGCATGCAAGGAGGGGAAGCAAATTGGTAACAGTCTCCTCACTACGTTCAGTCTTGATTTGACAGATGCTTTCAAAGTAATTAATAAAATAATTAAGCGAATGTGCTGTGCTGTATAGAATTAGACTAGTCTGGAAAAATCTTCACACAATAACGCCACCCTAATTTCAATCTTATCATACATGATCGTAGGGATGCGTAACTGTATTATCTTGTTTACTTTTTAACTAAACATGATTAACAGTTGACAACGTATGAATTAATTAGCGAACAAACAATGGGGGTGTAGCTCATATGGTAGAGCGCTCGCTTCGCATGCGAGAGGCACGGGGTTCGATTCCCCGCACCTCCAATTTTTATCTTTTTCGATAATTCATCTATTTCTCGAATTTTTGAAGCTTTTTCATGACATTCCTGTCCTTTGTTGTCTTAAATAATATATTTCCATAAGCAGTGATCATCATTTTGATCTTAATTCTCTCTTTTTCATTCAAAAGCAATCTTCAATTTTCTTTCCGTTTCATTCAAGCGCAATCACAACTGGCTCAATGATGACTCGTGAATAAGCGTCCATTTTGATCAGAAAACGGTAAGTTAAATTCGCCAAATCGAGAGCTTATTTGGAATACTAATAGTTTCAGATATAATGCTTCCATACTTCATCACTTTCAACATGTAGAATCAATAAAATAATTTCCTAAGAATCAAACAGCACTAAAAATGACCAAAAGAGCAAAAACAGATCGCAAGTAGAAATCACAAACAAGCACCATCCGCCATATACACACCTCCAGCAGAAAATCACAGCAAACGTGTAACAACTCTTCAACAATATATTCCAAAATCACAAGAAAATTACATTTGAACCATATCCAGATACTGTACAGAAACTTAGTTTTGAAGAATCGTCAACAAGCAAAGTGTTATGTTGACGGAGACAACAAACTTAGGCTGGCTTCTTGCCAAGAATGAGGAACCTTATGACTACACTTCTAATAAGCAACTGCTGAACCACTAGTGTTGCATAAATCCCCCTCTTGCCCAAGGTAGTCCAGGCTGCTGCATATATCGCCCTCCATTTCTTCTTGGCCCATTTTTATTATTCTGTCGAGACAACTCCCTCATCCTTTGTTCCTTCATATTAGCAAATAGTGAGTCCAGTGTCTGAGGCTTCTGTTTGGAACCAAAGAAAGCTTGCTGCACTGGCTCTTCTTGGAATGATGATTTCTGTACATAAATAATATCAATTGACTACGCACAATGCTACAAAATATCAAAAACCTCTGCACAGCCACAAGCAGGTTACTAAAAATCGCATTGCATCTCTACCACAAACAGTAGATACACGCACATAAGCTCCAACAGTTCCAGTATTTGTACCATGTTAACATGGCTTTTACTTCAAATTATATCCATCAAGTAGTTAATCACATTTAAAGAAATCCAACATCCTCTTGCTTTCCATAGCAATCTTACAATATAGTTATTATAAAGGATCAAAAGAAGAAAGAACAGATATAAAACAACTGAAAATCAACAAAAAGTGATAGACTGTCAAATGAAAGGACAGATACCTTCAAATTAGGGCCAGCTCCAGATGCAGCATTCTTCTGGAAAGCCGAGACTCCAAACCTGCAAAAGCATAATGAGCAAAAATTAAATACACAGATAATAAAAGTCAAAACAGAAAACCAGAAACAAGGCATCTAGAGTCAGTGAAAACATCCCTCACATAAGTGCTCAATCCATCAAGAAGCAATGACAAAGTCGATCGTCTTTATTTTTTTTGAGACTTCAAAACCAATTCCCCAGACCATAACTGAAGCTCGATATCTTCTTAATAAAACTGTAATTTCAGTACTGGCCAGCACTTAGAGAACAGCCTCCTTCAGTGAGAAGAAAAGTCTCTGTGTCTCAATAATCTACTTTAAGTCGATCAACTAATTGGGTTTCTGACAGCCAAATTTTATGTGCGCAAAAATCAAGCAAGCGGCAACAAAGCTGATATGTATCACTACCCAAAAATGCATTCCGACCAACAAAGCTGCTTAAAAGGTCTCTAAGCATTATGTTCGGATCCAAAGAACAATTCATTGCACAACAGAAGTAACAGGTGCCAGCCCAATTTGATCCTGGAACTATCAGACAGATGTCTGACAGAGAAAACAGAAGCTTAAACCGCACACAAGATTTTACCCCATATAAATAACATGGAAGTACCCAGACCGCAGAATACAGCTTGCCAAAATTAGGCATGTCCAAGTCGAAAACTGACAATACTCATCGGACGCGGAAATTCGTCTAACAGGTAACATCTTCAGATAGCTCTGTGTCTAAAATGCTACAACTGTAACAGGAACATCATCCGCTAATATTTTATACACCCCGAAACAAGACTTAGTCAACTAAAGCTTAAACAGGCATATCTAGTAGACGTTTCATGTTGGGCCATTATATGAATTTAGTGCACACAATACTCCATTTGAACTTTCCACACATGATTTTTTATGCTTCTACTGTGTCACGGCAAAGCTTTCCTTAGGCAGCAATTAGCCAATAAGATTTAATTAAAACATCTGATGTGGTGCATCCAAAAACCAACTTCTCGGAGGATAATAACAAAGCTGAAAGGCCAAGCTTTCAATAACACAAGTGACAATGCCGAGACGTAGCCATCACCCAACTAAATGAAAAAGAAGAACCACATGCTTCGCGAAATAGACAGCGAGGGAGATGGCAAAGTCAATCACACTAAGAACCACAGATTACCTGTGCATTAGAGCAGAAAATGTATTAAATCAAACGAGTCTTAAACAAGTTTATTAATCCACAATCCAAAAATTAAAGCATGTGACACCCAGATATAATAACTGAAGTACCTCGATTTATTCACGTTGAATGGCCTGCTCCAATTAAAAGCTTGGTTGCGAATGGGAACAACCACAGCTTTTTTAGCAGCTTCAGTTGCCAAAGGGAACTGGTTTCCTTGAAAGTTTGACCTCCGCTGAGCAAGAGCGCCCTGCCAGAAGAGGACAAAGACATAATTACACCAGTAAATTACTGAGTAAATTATGCAAAAGCAGCCCATACCAATTCTCCCTCTCACCACAATCAAAAAGACAGAAGATGGAAGAAAACACACTAATACAAAATTCAAATGATACAATGCCCGACATACACAAAGAGATATAGATAGACATATTCAAGTAAAACTGTAGATAGATTATCCATGGCTTCGTCACGTACCTGTCTGAGGGAAGACCTTGTGTCCATAAACCTTTTCAACTTCAGACCTTTATCTTGTGAAACAATGTTGAAAGGTTTCTGACCCCTATTCTGCAGGTATTGAAACTATAAGAATTAAAAAAGAAACAAATAGATGGTAATTCTCAAACAGATGAGGCAAAGGAGGGATATTACAGAAAGTCTTTGTTTCTTAGGCTTCATAGCACGAGTCTTCTTCGACAATTTGATTATGTCGTCTGAGGTTAATTGGATAAAATCTTAGGGAATGGAACTGGAATTATGAAACTGTACTCAAAAGAAATACTATGATAGTATATTGTCAAACTGCGTACCCAATGACATATCCACTTTCTTCTCTGTAAGAGCAATTGCCTCGCTAGTTAGGGGCTTAGATGCCATCTGTAGATGGGTAGAAAGACTCAAACAGATATAAAACAGACTCAGAGCATTCTAATAAACCTATATGCCAGAAAGAACTCTACAAAACAGTTAGCCAGGATGGATAGCAAGTTCCCTTTATGAGAATGAGGACGGAGAAGGGCTGATGAACGCTAAAAGTGCAACAGATGATAATACAACGTAACCTAATTAGCCAAGTCCGCTCTGGGACTGGCGAACCCCCACCAAGTTAGATATTTTCAAGACGGTTTTAATCATGTTATTCAACATATCCAACTAGAGCCAGGGCGAGTAAAGGAAAACTATAAAGCGACAAACTGCAATTCCGAATGAGACAAATATTCAAAACGGATTGTGGATCAAATATAATATTTCTTCAACTATCAGAGCTTTTAATTTTCAATATTTTCCTCCCCGTCATAAAAACTGGCACTCTAAAACAAAGGGGGTAAGAATTCAGCATGCGAAAAACTCGGTAGGCGAAAACTCTAATATCACATTAGCGGAACCCAAATTCATAAAAGCTCATCTCCAATCATAACAAGATATCGCAATACGAGAATTTAACAAAAACTCGACGAATTCGAATCTTCAAAGCATGGGAGAAATAAAATCAGAATCACGCAATTTCAAACCATACACATACAAAAAAACCAAATATAATCTTAATGGGGTAAACCCCATGAAATTATCTCCTCTAGCAATAATACCTGGTAATCAATTATAATTGCGAAATATGGAGAAACGCCGAATTAGGGTTAAGAAAACCACGACGAAGAAACTTGTCGAGGCAACGCAATAAGAGGGCAAAAGTGGCTGTGTATGAAAATTTTCAATCCAACGGCGGATATATATATTGATCGGCGGACTTGTAATTCCGGATTAATTCCTGATCGCGTTCTTTTATTTGAAAATTGAAGTCCGCGAGTATATACAATTGGATTTTGCCAAATATTAAAGAATTTTTTTAACGATTAGAAATATTTCCTTGAATATTGAGTAATTACTCATGAATTATTAGACATGGGATCGAACTCGCTAGGTTCATTTTTTTGTGATATGTGCAAATTGAGTTTAGCTCATAATATTGAAGCTTATGCGAAATTTTGTACTCATAACTAGGATTTGAATTTAATATTTGAATTTCGTGGCTATTTAATATATTTAGCGCGAAAAATATATTTTCGCTATTTGATATTATAAAATTCCAATAAATGTAGAACATGATACGAGGATATGTCGTGTTTAAGATTTTTGTCGTGGTTCTGCCAATAAGTCTCTTGTGATTGCTTCATAATTTAAGAAATTTGTTGAATTGAATTTTTTTTAATTAATAAATTATTAATTTATCAATATATTAATATCTCTATAAATTAATGAAATTTCATAGTTCCAATATTGTCAATTTATAGAGATTTACAGAACGTAGTTTGTAGAGGTTGAAATGATTGGTCTTAACTTGCGAAGAGCGGTGAAGTTGAAAAAAATGCTCCTTGTAGATCTTCCATTTTGCATTTGAGAAAAATAATTGAACTCGAGCCTGATCCAAATTCAATTGAATCTTTTAACAATTAGGTCTTGATGGATCATCCCAATTTTTTGGGCCCTAATAATTTCGAGTACTATTTTAATTTTTCATTTTATCATTTTTAAGTTTGAATTTGTTGTGGAAGGTAGCTCGTAGGCGTGAAACAACATTTGAATGATCTCATCTAGATAGTGTGAATTTGGAGTTGAAAATGACACCATTGAAAATAATTGAGAAATAAATATAAAAATAATGTGTCAATCACGGAGCAATGTATTTTGAGCATTTAACCTGCAGAGAGAGAGATAGCACGGGAAAAGAAAATTGAAGTAACTTTGATAAAATATCAGCAATACTTTAATTATGTGTATTAATATTGGCTAGTATATAAGACGTCACCACCTATTAAAGATCAAACTATATGCTCAGACTAATAAATACTATCATATTCAAATCTCACTATTTTAATCTCTGTCTATTAAGTGGTTAATCTGTCTACCACCTCGATAGTGATAAACATCTTTCCCATGACCTCAAAGGTCAAGGGTTCGGGTCTATGTGGATCCTGTGAGTTTATTTAATATTGTATTTAAATTAAAAAAAAATATAGTTGATCAATTTATTTTCCTCTAAAAAAAACTAGTTAATCGATTGTAATATATCGATACATGTAATGTATGTATGAGATTTAATATTGTACTCATGTATGAGATATAAATCGTGGTGAGCAGCTCAGCGACTTTAGTTCCGAAAATCCATACCCACAACAAATTACGAAGTGCGATTTTGCTGTCAACAGCATCAACCGCACTTCCAAAAACCCTAAACCCCTATTGCTGGAGTCTTCCTCGAAGTGCTTCCGTAAGCATTCAGTATTAAACAGAAATTCCTAACTTTTTACGGCGTTGGAGATCCGCAACCCTCTAGGAGATTAATGTTAAGATTCAAGACTGTTAAAAAGTTATCATCTTATTTCTATTTTGTTCGTAGGAAGGAAGGAAGGAAGATTAATGGCTTTCAGACGCAGCGTCACTTCCCGCGCCAAAATTCTTTATCAACAGCAACGAGTTGCTGCTCCATTTTCGCATATCGATCGCCACGATAGCGACCGCGAAAATTTGTCGCCTTATGATCCCATTCGCAAGAGCGGCGTGATCCTTGATGGCCCCCTACACCGCCGGCCGATCGGGGCCGGACATAATATGGGAAGTTTTTGTGGGTCGAGAAATTTGTTTCAAGATAGAAGATTTATGATTCCGGCGGCTTATGCGCCCCTTTTTTTGAGGAATATGTCGACTTTCGGAGAAGGTGCAGGGGCAGGGGCCGATAAGCTTGAGATAGTGACTGATGTGGCGGATGTGTTGGGGGAGAAAGCTGTTGAGGCGGCGTCTCAGGTGGTGAACGAGGTGGCGATTGCGGCGGCAGACTCGTACTTGCCTGTGGCTGCACTTCAATACGTGATTGGTTATGTGCATACTTTTAGCGGGCTTGATTGGTGAGGTCTTTTTGTTTTAATTGTTTAATTGTATAACATTTCAAATTATGAATTATAATGTGTGCAATTGTTAAGATTCCTAAGTACTGCTTATTGATCTTCTGGAATTGGTCGTGTTCAGGTGGGCTTCTATTGTGGTGGCGACTCTTTTGATCCGTACCATACAATTTCCGTTTACTATACATCAAATTAAATCGACTGCAAAAGTTAATGTAAGTCTTCACATGGTTTTTCCTTAATGTCAGTTCGTATCATCGCATCTATTTGATTTTGCCTTCCAGCCAGATTGCCTAATTGCCTTCATATTTCGTACGTGTATCATTCGGAACTATACTCCATTGAGCCAATAATTACACTTAAATCGTAGTAATGTGTGGAGACTTGTATGTGATGAAACTTACCAAGTTAAATTATTTCCAACTAACTGTCATGTCTCTCAACTTTCCATCGATGTGCATATGGGGAAGGATTAGGTGAGAGTTTTAGATATAATATGTTGGAAATAAGAGTTTTTGAGCTAGTCCAAAAGAAAGTTGACATTCAAAGGGGGGGAAGGAAATAAAATAAATTAAAAAGGCGAAGCATTAGAATGTCCTGAACACAAGTGCAATTTCTGTTTTGGATTGCACATTGTTTCCTGTTGGTGCCTCAACGTAGAAATATTTGCTTCTTGAGGGCTGTTAAATTACTCGAAAGTCTTCTGCTGCATCACACATGAAAAAGTTTATTAAGCACCCACATGTTTGTATCTATATAAAAGATGAAGTATGTCAGTTTTCGACTTTACTAAATCAAGATCTTCCTAAGTGTAATTTCATATTTGTGTTCCTAAATTTGACTGAGAGTCTAAGATATGCATTCTTGGAGTTTTTGTAACCAACTGACTCTTAGACTAATTGCTTAAGCTACAAGTAGCATTTTATGTAAATACTTCTCTATAATATAGCATATTTAATTTCAACTGGGTCCTTGCCTCTCCTTCCTAAATATTCTCGAGGATAAAACTTATTTGAAATAGATTCACAAAAGAGAAACTTTAATTTATGAATCACAATGCCCCATATTTACGTTCTGTCAGTTCTGCTAGACACCTACCCCCTATGAACACCCTCCTGCTACCCTGCCCTTCTTTCTTCTTTATTCTTCTGCCTAATTCCTTAAAGTGGTATCATCTTTCACTGCGTGTATTTTGGGAAGTATGCCTTTCTTTCTCTTAATTTCAGAGTTATATCTTGTGTAGCTTATGAAGCCTCAGTTGGAGGAGATTCAGAAAGAAATGAAGAAGAAGGTATGCTCGTAACTATTATTTGCTGCTTTGATTTTTCTTATATATTGCTGGAATATATGTCTGATGGCTTGTTGGCCATTTCAACAATACTCTCTAAAGATTCTTCTGAAAAAACAAAAGATATTCTCGGTAGAAAGATTATGCGACAGAAACCCCAATTCATGCCTAAACACTAATCACTGTTACACTTTATTTCGTTGTTTCCTACTCTTGATGTATGCTAATTGTTTTTCTTTTCCAGAATTTGAGTCCTGCTGCTGTGGCTGATATCCAAGCACGAACAAAAAAATTATATGATGAGTATGTCTCTTTTCTTATTCCCAATTGAATTAATTAATTTTTTCTTCTTATTTGTTCATATGGTGATCCAATTTGTTCATAGAAAAGTATATGGCAGGAAGCACTGCATTTCTGTAAGTCCTTGTCACACAGGTTCATTTCGTCTTCAAAATGCAAAAAGGAAAGGAAATACCAATGGTTATACTAGAGCATATGCTGTTTAGTACAACTACCAAAATACACAGATTTATCTTGTTCTACCTCTGAGATATGTATGCAATTGCCCTCAGAGATGTTGGTATTATAGCATGCCTTTTACTTGCTTATAAGAGAAATTTTGGATGCATTAGAAAACCATGCCCGTATAAAAAGGTGAAGGGGAAGCAATAGCCAAAGTTGGGAAACCAATGGAATACTTACAATTATGTTACTAGACTAGTAAAGAAACTGGTGTAATAAAATTGTGCAATCAATAGCGTGTGGTATGCCCCTTTTTCCGATTAATCATTCCATATATCTTATACATTCCCACCCCTATTCACCACATTACTGCTATTAATTGTTAGAGGCCCAATAAGCTTTTAAAACCCTTATTTGATATGACCATCAGAGGGTACGTATTGGGATGCCTCATTTGCTACTGCAAGTTTTCTGAATGTGTACTTTTCTATTATGCTATTGGACCATAATTGTGAAGCATGTAGGACATTGCTTGTGTTTGAAGTTGTTAGGAAGTCGAGTTTGTTAACATTTATGATTTATGTTATTTTATGATATATATTATCTAGGCTTTAGGGTTGGTGTTTTATTAGGATTTTTTTATTTATGTTTGAAATAACTCTCGTGGGCCTTAAACATCCATGGGCTGTAGTTATGGTTCCTTTTAGTATTTAATTTCCTTTAGAGTTGTAGTTGGGGTTTATGCAAAGTTAAGCATCATAATTACAACGGCTTGAAGTTGGACAGGCTTCTCTGGCAACTTGGTTTTCTGTTCGTTATTGAACTTTCAGTTTGTTTGTGCTATATATCTCTTTCTCCTTCCCTTTCTCTTAATCAATTTGGTTCGACCTAATGCGCCTCGACCCAATAGCGCCCGAACGATTGGAAATGGTGTAAAAGAGGTTGGAGTTGGTCATTGCGGAGATGGTTTGAAGAATGATCAGCAGGATCAGTTTTCCCAATTAGAGGCCTTGATTACATCCCTATTCGGAAATATCACTATGCTAGGCATGGGGTTGGCACCTCCTAACCATGTCGATTCTTCCTTGTGCCTACCTACTCGAGTGGAACCGCCACAATCATTCTCCCCTACCGCTCGCCAAAGTGATATTCCAACATTCCAAGGCAATAATCCGGTGGACTAGTTTTCTTTGGCTGACGAATACTTTCTTGACCATCCAGCAACGATGCTTTACTCGCCATGCTCTCCATTGGATAAGATGGTTGATTCACCGCAAGCTGGATTTTACTGCGGAAGTCTTGCGCCATTTTTATGATAATCCACATTCAGATCCTTCTGAAACCTTGTTGGACACCATATGGACCGGTTCTGTGAATGATTATATAAATGGTTTTGTGGCTCGCATAAAAAACATGTACTGGGACTCACAGAGAGTAATTTTGGCAGTATGTTCCTTCGCGGGTTGCGCACTGATATTAGGCTGAGAGTTTTTCGTGATGAATCCTCTGATTTACTCACTGCTATGCATGGCGTGAGTAATTTGCATTAACACAAGTTCCTCCGGCAAATAGGGCTGACACCAAGCCCTAGCCATCTCTGAACTTTCTCTCCTTATACGAGTGTCGAGGACAATGCTGCAAAGATCTCTTACCCTCCAATATCTTTGCAGGTTACCCATCACTAGCTGCATCCACACAACCATATTGCAATACTTCATGAGCCCCTATTGTGGGATCTAGTTAGTCCAGCGTGGGTTCTGTGTTATCTCCAAGATCGCCAACCACACCCCGTGGAGTCACTATTTGCCTAATACCAAATATATTGAGCGTGAGAAGTGAGGGCAATGTTATTGATGCGACCATATTTGCCTCTTCACGTGTGTTGAGCCAAGTCCGTGAGATTGTTGCTTGCTGCCAAGGATGATGATAATACACAGGTTAACACATGAGAGCCTCCTGACCTACTTGAGAATTATTTCTGAACAAGTACTGAGGAGGATTTTCAGCATCGAGAATCATCTTGTCTGACAGCTGGGTGATTTGATGGACTTCAGTCTTGAGGACAAGGCTGTTTTGCACAAGGAAGGAGTTGTTAGCAACTTGATCTTGTTGGGATTTTTTATATATGTTATTTATGATTTACGTCATCTAGCCTTAAGGGTTGCTACTGTATTAGGATTTATGATTTATGCTTGAAATAACACTCATGGGCCTTATACACCATGCGCCGTAATTAGGGTGCCTTTTATTATTAATCTCGTTTGGAGATGTAATTAGGGTTTATGAAAAGTTAAGTATCAGATTACACTGGCTTGAAGTTGGGCAATCTTCTCTGTGAACTTGGTATTTTTCCGTTTGTTATTGAACTTTCAGTTCGTTTCTGTTATATATCTCTTTCTCCTTCCCTCTATCTTCATCAGAAGTGACCAATCTTTCCATCAACAGTCTTCTGCGTAAATTGTAGTTTTTACTTCATTATTGACTATTGAAGTCAAGAAGTGATAAGCTGGTGGCATAAATTGAGCTAGAACAAGACATAAAATATACTGTCTGGCTTATGTGCTTATAAGATTCTCTATGCATGCATGCATGCAACTTATCATCTTACTGAGTATTTGATAATGTACTTCATATTTTTTCTTTCAAATTGATTATATTATTACTACTTTTGTTGTTGGTGTTATTATTTTTACTTTTTTTTACTTTTCTGTGAAAATACTTGAAACTAAGAGTACGATTCACATAGATGGTTGCATTTTTCTGTTACAGATATGGTGTTACACCACTCACTCCGTTAAAGGGAATTCTCATTGTGGGACCTGTCTTTTTCTGTTTCTTTTTAGCAGTACGATCACATTTCCTTTTAATTACTATGGATGATTCCTTCTCCCTTTAATTTTGTGTTTACCCTCAGTTATTTCACTTTTTGACTATTTTGTATTTGCCTGGACACTTTATGCGCAGCTTAACAACATGGTAGAAAAAGTACCATCTTTTAAAGATGGAGGAGCATTATGGTTTAGTGATTTAACTACTCCAGATGCACTGTTTATTTTACCAGTTTTGACGGCATTGACATTTTGGATAACAGTGGAGGTCAGCCACTTCTCCTGTATCTCTTTGTTATTTGTTTGAATGTGTCATAATCAACGCACTATGTATCTTGACACAACAAAACCTTCATATATTAATATTGTTGCAGTTCCAAAAAGAAATATATGATTTTGAAGGATTATGAAATTACAAGTAATTGATATTGTATGTTTGTCAAAATTTGTGTTGCTAAATTTGTATGTTTCATTATAGTATTGCGATAGCTAGTTGATAAAGTAGATGCCACATGATATATCCAACACACATACACACACGTACACCAACTACTAATTTCAGACTCTACGAAGTCAATTTTTTCCCCTGCACGGCAATCACGTTCATGCCCTATAATCTTTGTGCTTTCTGCTGATTTTTTTGATGCACATCATTTGATTAATAATTGCCTTAAATAACTCAATCTAGATATCTAATATTCAGAACTTGCCTCTATTTGGTCCGCTTTCTCAAGACTTTGAAAAGTTCATATGGGTTATGCTTTTGCAATTATGATATCCCCAATTTCCTGGATGAGCTGTTTAGGAGTTTCATATTAAATGAATAATATCTGATATATGTGGAATAATTCGTTAGTGCTACACAGAAAGTTTTGATGCATTAATTGTTTTGCACATGTAGCACTTTCTTTCAACCAAGGTCATGTATAAATGATTATATTTGATAAAATATTCTATCAGAAATATGATTTGCTGAGAACCAGATTCTATTGAAGATAGAAGACAAAAGCTCTTACAATATCAAGATTGTTATGAGTTGCTGATTTCTGGTTTCTCTGTGCTCTAAATGATTTCCATAAAAAATTGTTGTTTTCATTCATTTTACAAGTCGTCCTATACATGATGGTATCTGAACTTCTAACAATTTCAGCGAGTATATCAATTTATCAAATGTCCATTTATTCATGGTTCACTGCATCTGATGTTTCTTGTGACACTGCTGTCTGGGCTGCGGTTTAATTAGTTCCACATTCATGTAAGAAATTTCTGCTTATGTTATCCTTTTGGATCAGTGAGAGGAAGTTTTGTGGGCATGGCTCGCGCATGCCATAGTGATATGATGTCAAACTCTGAACACCGAGGGGTTGTTTCACAATTTTGAGATGGTCAGAGTGATGCTTATTGCTTATTTGAGTAATATTATTAGCTATTTCCTTTTGAATTTCAGAATTTTCACACCCACATTTTCTATGTGGTCATATATTTAGCTACATACAAGGAATATATTTGATCTATGAATCATGAAGTATTCTGATATTTATATTTGTAGTTAATGTTCTGGTGCACCATATGTGGGTCTTTATTTCTTTTGGGTATGATAGAGTTCAATGGCGTAGTTGTCTGCAAAAAAGCAAAAGCATGAGACGGTGTTTGTACGTTATTTACATCATAAAGATGGTGATTGTCATGAGTGACTAGTGCAGATTTGTAGAATCTAGATTTCACTGTGAGATCCTATCTTTTTATTGATGATGGTTATTATGGTTCGTTTATTAGTGCAACGCCCAAGAAGGTATGGCAGGCAATCCAATGGCTAAAACCATGAAGAATATCTCCAGAGGTTTTGCAGCATTAACAATCCCTCTCACTGCGTCTTTCCCAAAGGTATGCGGTTTTGCATTATCTGACAGTTATTCCATTTTACCAATTCTCACTATTGCATATCATTCTACTTATCATATATGCTATCATATAATTGTCTCCACAGCCTTACAACAATTTAGTAAACGACATTTATGTCCTTTTCAGCTTTTCATTTAAAATGAGAAGGGGGCAGGAAGTATAATTCTGTTCCCTTAAAATATGTAAATCATTTACCTGGCATAGATAATGAATTTCCTTGAGTTAGTGTCATGCCATATCCCCTTTGTTTGTTTTTCCTTTTCCCTAACTTGCGTTTGATTGTCTACTATCCATATAGTTTGTATGGGAAGATGGATG
>AYJT01103983.1:0-13213 GCA_001278415.1 Ocimum tenuiflorum
CAGTATGAGTTCAGTCCATTTATATATGTATGGATAGAAAACCTATATTTTGCGTCAATGGGCAACAATGTTTTTTTTGCCTATATTACTTGGGTCGAAATTCAAATTAGAATAATTAAAACTCATTATATATTTAAATATCGTGGCTCATTTCACCATGAGTAATTTTTAAATCATTTACCAATCGTATTATAAAACTCTGAAATAGTATGTAATTAAATTTAAAAAAATCTACAAGAGTATTCTGAAACTGTTCGAACAAATTTTACTGGTGAATCTCTATAGATGGAGTCTCACTGTTCAAAGCAAACTTCAATAATAATTACACATCATCAGTAATATTAATTATAATCATACAATTAAGTAAGTAGCTAAATAATTATGTGGCGAAATTATATATTATAAACAATGTTTAAAAGAAATTCGATTCTGGCCCCCACAAACAGCCGGACAAAGTGTTTTTATTTTTTTAACTTTTTAGGGTTTTTATTGTGGTGGCGGTCGTATAGAACACAAATATAAAAAATAAGTCGCAATTAATAAATAAAATTCGAGAACATAAATATTAGATTCAACTATCGATGTACGACCCTCTGATATTATATTTGAGTGCATGGAACTCTTAATTTGACTACAATAGAGGAGTAGATATGAAAGTTTCAAGCATGAAATTTGAATCTTGAAATTTGAATGTTCATTTGTTATAGATAAATGAATTGTCAACAATTTCTGAATTTTACTCTCTATACTTGATTATGGGTTTTGGTTGTTTGGGTGGGCCATGCATGTCTGCCACGATCAATTTTTAACCTTTTTTTTTCTTTTAATAAAAAATATTTTTTTATTAGGCATATATTTTTTGTTATAGGAATATGTTTAAAAAAAGTTAATGGGTTTAAATATTTGATGTGATGGTGTTAAAGTTGATTTTTTGGATGCATGATTATAACTATCCTTGTATGAAGTTTTGAGAGTTTTTATTTAAAAATCATGATGGGCGATGTTTTATTAATTTAGTATTAATCTAATAATGAAATTAAATAAGAAACCTGAAGGTAAGCAAGTATTCCCTAGCGGGATGAAATTCTTGTATAATTCCGAATAACGTAAGTTTGACCAACATTCCAATTCCTCTCATTTGAAGAAATTTTCTTATCTAAACACATAACGCATTACCCATTTTTTGTTAATTAATTTAAATCCAGAAAAATATTGTAAACTAGGAGTCATGATCCTATGACAATAACAAGGTAACCAAAAAGAGATGATTATGCTAACTTATTTATGAAAATATTCGCGAGGGACCATTACCTAACATGCAGATGATCATGATATGATGACTCCCTTGGGGTCTTATTCTCTTGGCTCCCATTATTACAAAAATTATTCCACAGATAGATATACGCGATCTCATGAGAAGGGATTTTTAAATAATTCTCATTAATTTATTTGAATTCATCAACAGTCAAAATATAAAAAAAAATTATATGCATAAAATCTCAATTTTGCAATATGTTAAAATTATTACTATATAAATTGTGTGAATAATATTCATTAATTTGTCAAATACATATTATTTATAAACATAAGCATGTCATTGTATGAACGGGTGCATGTTATTACTTAAAGATAAGCATTTTAGTGTGCACATATGCATTTCACCTGAGCATTTTAGCGTGCACATATTATTTATAAATGTAAGCATTTTAGGGTGTGCACATGCATTTTTAGTGATAAATAATGATAAATCGAAATCTTTAATTTGATAATCGACGGTTGGTATTCAAGAGACGTGATGTCTCATTCGAATGCTTTGGCCTCAGTTTTACCAAAAAGATAAAGTAATTTTATAATTGAACTATTTAAATTAATTTTTAAGCTAATACTTTTACATTAAACAAATTATAGTCTGCCACTTATTTTTAATTCGAATTAGATAGAGGAGAGATAAGATAAGAATAAAAACAAAGATGATAAATAAGAATTAATTGAGTTTTAGGATCTGAAAAATCAACAGTTGAGATCTCCTTTTTGAATATTTTGTGATTTTTTATTTTGTAAGTTGTGCTTCAAAAAGTATGATGATTTTTAAAGTACAATATTTGTAATAAAAAAGCATGAACTATTGAACAAAAATACATTAATCCATATTTCTCATGTTAAGGTCATTCTCACGGGATCTGCTCTCGAATACATATTCGTCAAATCAAGAGAGAAAATAGTTTGATATTCTTGAATCTTAATCAATTAAACAAACAGAAAACGCCAATAAATTAATAAGGAGGAATGCATTCCGAAATATATTGCAGGAAATAAATGACAAGTTGCAGACAATTGGATTGATAAACCATGTAGTATCAGCCATGTGTAGTGAAAAAGGGTATGGCCCAAGAAGTGGACAATCAGTTCAGCTAAAGGCTAACATATAGGTCCGATAAATTATTATTTTAGAGAAGGCCCAATATATTCATGCTATTTATCAGGAGAGATTTAATTATACTGGGCCTATTTTATTCCTAGGATGATGAGGTGGAATCAATATTGTAGTATTGGATTTTGCATTTTGTTAAAAGCCGTAGGTAAGAATATAGGATTTTCCTTTTTCTTTGGTTTAGGGGAGAATATAGGAACTTAGAAAATACAATATACATTCTCGTAAAAAAAATATAAAATAGCGGAACGCATATAGCATGAGTTGATTTCTTCAAGAGCAACTGAGTATAAGAACGCCAACAGCCTAGAATCTTCAAATTTGTATAGCTTATAATGTAAATATAATTTGTTGGAGCTGCATCACCTTCATTTGGTCTTTGGTAAAAAGCATCTGCGATCTTATAGTAGCATAATAAAACACGTTGGTTAATAAAAAATTATGGAAAAAGCATAATTCCCATGTGAGAGATACTGCAATAAGCCAATACTTTTGAAAGATGAATTCCTATTTCTTTTTCAAACAAGGGCATGCAGTTGGAAAAGGACTCTTGTTCTCCAGAATTTTCCTATTCTTTTTGTCTTAATCTTTTTCATTTGATTGGTTAAAAATGGGAGATTTTGATGCTCAGGGACTACTTGATAACACTATAAAACCAAAACCCTCTACATTTGTTTGCATTGTGATTTAATTTTGAGAGAGAGAGAATCTTATAATTTAATGAAGAAACAAATCAGCAAAAACACCATAAACACAATGAGAGAATCTTACGTTCTTCACACTTGTATTAATTAAGGGCGACAATTTTTTTTTCTAACTATGAACATGATTGATCTCCATTGATTTGTACATATGTCAATGATCTGTGTGGTGTAACAATAATACAATGTGCAATGTGTAACACCATTGTGTAATATGCGATCCATACCGCAATATTCAGTGCTACATGAAGAATCCAATAAAGAGTTCACCAAGAGTAAGAAACTTGGGCAGAATTTTCCTTTAATATGTAGAAGAAGCAAAGAAGCATGATGAGGAGGGAATGGACATTTTTTGTTGTTTGCGTTGCGTGTGTATTTATGTTTTCACATATTGTACTTGTCACAAATACTAGAGGGTTAATTTATTCAATTAATTTTATTATGTTAGTTTGTTGCCCTATCATACCATTTGAGTGCTGAAATGAATGGATTGGATATGGAATTGTTTGATGAATTTCAATTTGTCAAATATGCTTTGTACAACTTGACTTTTGGTGAAATTTGTTCGGCCTTATTCGCTCGGCGTATGGTTGAAAGATCAATCTTTTCTCTCCAGATATCTTATTTTCTCATCAAACAAATTTTCAATGCTAAAACAAGATTAAGGTCTTCCCTAAAATATTTATTCCAACTCTTTTTTAAAAAAGAAAATCATAATTTTTAAATTACACAATTTTTACATGAAAATATCTCTGTTTTGCACTGAGATCGTATGTGTACCAGAGTATGATGAGAGTTCAATAGTCACCTGTTCTCTAATTAATTGTTTAAATAAAATGAGTTCAATAAATTGACTTTACAATTTTTAGCAGTGCTAATCTTCCATGGGGCATCGAATCTACACTTAACCCAATAAAATTGACTAGCCATGTGAGCTTTTATAACATCTGGTGTTTTTATAATCCCATAAGTTTCCACTTGTTTTTTTTAAATAATAATCATTGATAAATATATGTTCACATTCATATACATATATTATGTAGAGATGTGATCATATATTAGCGTCCTCGTGCATTTTTCCTCAGTTTAAGGGCAGCAGTGTATTAATTTATTTTTCTCTTTTCTTCTAAAATTGCTATAAAATTTTGAAAGGTCATGATCCCTATATTTTAATAATTTTCCCTGAATAAATTAAAATCAAAGATGATTTCACGATCTTTTAAATAAAGTCTTCATTGTGTGTTTATCGGAAATTGCACAAAAAGTAAACAAGTGATAATATGCAAAAATCGTACAATGATTCACTAGTCTCGTATGAAATTCTTCTATAATTGTCTATGATTCAACTATTAAATACATTATATTATGCTATAAAATCTTCTTGAAAAACAAAACACAAAATCCATAAGTTTAACGTGTTGTTCATTACATGCATTTTTGTTGCATTATATTGAAATCACTTATGCATTTTATTATTTTGATGTAGCACCTATTCTGGTTCATTTTTGTAACAGACAAACTGGACATTCAGTGAAAGGGTCGTTCAGGTGGAGTTTTGTGGGAAGTAGAAGTACAGAACTGAGAGTAAAGTTGAGAAAGTAGACAGTAAAAAATAAAATATATAGTGAATACATAGGAGTTGAATGAATGTACAAGTGACCAACTAGTTATACAAGTGTTTAGCTAATTAATCCCTTGAATCCCCAGTGTATGATGAATTGGGGGCATATAATGTTACTTAGTTATAGCATAATTACAGTTGATGAGCTCATGTAAGTTAGATTCTTGACAAAGACGTTGTTGAGTTACTTTTAGGATTGCCTTATATGGTTTGTATGAGGAGTTGAATTCGGTAAGGATTCCAAATCTCGATCCTTGGTATGTTAAGCTTGGAGAATCCTTTGGGTTGGCTTCAACGTTCCTTCAAGTTTTCACTTTGGCTTGGGAAGGGGGTTTGACGATCTTCGACCTTCGTCTTTAGGAAGTTTTTTGTTTTTCCTTGCCTTCACGGGGTAGAAGGCTTTGCCTCAACTTTGATAGGCTTTGATTTGATCAATCCTTCCAAAGTAGGTTTCTAGCTTTTCATTATGTGGTCTTTGTCATTGGACTTGGATCGAAGTCCAAAATATAGGGTTAATTTATAACACCAATGAGAACTAGTTAGTTCTACATAATAAAACCATAATTATGTGTCTCACACATCAGATAACAGTATTATGCAGTGTGATGATTGTTATTAAATAAATCATATTCGGTTTTGAATCAAACAAATACAATTGAGAACAATTAAGTAGTGCATCGTATCACTGTAAGTAATGCATTTGTTGCAATTGGTATTTGAAGATTAGCATCTCAATAAGTACAACGCAGTCGCATCAAACTTTTTCCAGTTATCGGATAATGATTAATGCACCGACCTTTGCATGCAATGAACTAATTGTGCATAATGCCCCAAAATTTGTGTATAATGCAGTTGAGTTTTGACCGTTTGCCGGTAAGAAAGACCTAAAGTCACAATTATCTATTCTGTTAATTTAGCCTTCACGACGCCAAATTAAGGTTAAAATGCAACACAAATTAAATTAAGAGCCTGTTTGATTTAGTTTTTTTTTTCAAAAAACTACATTGCATTTTTTAGAAAAGTTTTTTCCTCTGAAAATAAATTCAAATTTTATCTCTACTTTATCTCTTTCCTTGATTTTTTTTCCCAAAAATTGCAATTTACTTTTTCAAAAAACGCATCAAAGGGTTTAAGTCTTGATTATCGATCAATTAGAGCAAAATATTAAAATTTATACTCATTTAATTCTAGATTTTGATTGTCATCGGAGGAAGGATTCATGCATTTGTTTTTACAAAGTGAAGAAAAGAAAGGTGTGTGATTTTAGAGGCGAGAGTGAGACTATAGTTGGTGCAGATTAAAAAAAGAGAATCATAGTAGTGATGTGTTTGGTTAAGTGTTGTGATATGATTAAGAAATGAATAGTAGTTCTAAAAATCAAAGTCAAACTGCATAGCTTCTAATTGCTTGTCTTATTTAGATTGATTGCATGATTCTTAAATGTCTTGTTTTGATCCAAAGTAGACTAATATGATGAATTACTTGCAAATTAGAATCCTCATCCTACTCCATGCCAGCTCATCCCCCATATGACCACCTCTCAACAAGTTTTGCCAAATTAAATCATTTTTATGTTCTCCATCTCCGGTTACAATTTTCTAAAATTTAAACTTTTCAGAGTCAAAATTATTGTATAATGGATCTAGGAGAAAATTTGAAGATTAAATAAGCAAAAAGTTGAATAAACTGAAATATTTTTCGGTTAAACCCAATTCGATTTAGTTTTGTGTGTTGAAGTAGTTATTGTTGAGGAATTAAAAAAACGAACAACTCGTAAATTTTTTTGCCAAACTAGCAGACCAATAAAGAATTTATTAACTTATTTTAGCAGGGTACCTAGACAAATGATCAATTTGGTTTGGACTTGACACGTATGTATGACGTGATATAATATCCAAATAAACTAATTTTGCAATGAGTAAACAAATTAAGAAAAGAAAAAATGACAGATACAAAGCAAATTGATTTGTGGGTTTTATTTTGACTTTCTGGTAAGGGTGTGGGCCCCAAGTATAACTTTGGACCGGGGATTAGGTGTGGTTGATGTAAAGCAAACGCGTTAATTAATTAATTTTTACAAAAGCAAAATGCAGATGCTCTGGCTCTTGCCTTTTGTATATTCTCTTCTGTTTCTCTCGTCTTGGTTAAGGTATAAATACCATTGTTCACTTGTCACCCCAGTTCTCCTTTCCTTTTTTCCTTTTTTTTTTTTTATTGTTTCGTTATGTGAATAAACTGCATTTACTCAACCGAATAAATTCAACCAAAAAAAAATTAACAGTATTTTATATTTCCTGAAGTGAGTGGAAATGGGCTTAAAGTTGAGTTTTCAATCATTGTATTTCAAATATTGATAATGATTTATAAATGAGCTCGAAATTCATGATACAAATGGATATTTCCCCTTTAAATTTTGCAAATTTTTTTTTAAGTGAAATAGTTGGTGTACTAGTGTTAGCCTCATTTAGCGTACATATAAACCAAGTTATTATGTATCCAATGGGAAAAGGCTGTTAATTATTAAACTAGAAATACTTGTGTGTGAATATATATGGATCACGTCCGATTAAATAGCTATAGCCTATAGGAGCTTCAAATGCAGCATGGCATTAGATATTCTTGTCGTAAATAATGGAAAATTACATGAATATATGATGCAGACACGATTAAATAATAAATATTAATACTTTCTCATATCCAGTATGCATTACACGCGCACAACAAAACACAAGCCGATATTAAATTCCTAATTCCTAAATAAGATTTTGATTTTGTTCTCTGCTGCATATCAAATGACTATGATGTACGCTACAAGTACCGACTTCCTGTCCAATATTCTACATTGACCGCATGACAAATTTTCTCTACACTAGAATGAGAATTCTTTCTTAAACGTTTGGAGAGAATGAACAAAATCTCGAAAATTTTAAGAACGAGTTAGTATCGATATCGACAAATCAACAACCGTGATGTTAAAACTTAAATTTGAAATCTCTAACTTTCAGGCACAAATAGTGATATGGTATTTCATTATTCTTGTGCTCCTCAAGGTAGCGGAGTTAGTGTGTATAATTATAATCGAGTTTCGGTTAATAGCTAGTGGCACTATAAGTTTTGCTGGTGAGTACAAGCTTTATGAGACAGTATATATGAGGAATCAGGATGCACTAATTGATGCCCTTTATTCCAAAGTACAATAACATAACCTAAGGCATTATAATCAATTTAAATGCATCAACATTTTTGTCCAGTATATTTATTAATTCACCTTTTCTTACTTTCTTGTATTTGTGGTGATACTCTTGCATATATTTGGAGGCATCGCGTGTGGTGGTATAATGAATATTGGGGTGGTGTGCTCTACAAGTGACACTTTCTTTTTGGACAACCTTGTTTGATATACCATGTTTGAGGGGGGAAATAAATTTATTAAAAAGTAAAAGGAGAAGAATGGTGGCAGTTTGTGCGAGCGCAAGGGTGTTAGCTTGTATATGACTTCACAAGTAATCATAAATACAACCAAAAGAACTAAGTTGTACTATCCCCTCCCCTCCGAATTTATTAAATACTCTTGTACTCAACTCTATGTATATTTCTAAATGTATAGGTCGAGGAGCTGACGGAGGTGCTAGCTATTGAGCCATTTCTATTACTGAGAATAAAAATTTGGATTAGATATGATCATACATGTTTTCCAAACATGTATATTTTCGCTGCTATTGTAGTAGTGAGACAAACCAATATGGTTTAGTATGCAATTTTCATCATATGTCTCAACTTATTACATATATAAATTTGAACTCAAATCAAATATTTTTTGTCTTGACTTCATCACCCCTTTCTGTAATCTCATCCAAATTCCATTCCAACAAATCGTGTCCCTCAAGAGACTGGGTGTCAAATAAGTATTTAGTTCTCACTCCGCAAGTCATATTTTGCTAGCAACCGTTTATGATTCGTATTTGCTTCTCATAATGATTGAATAGGAGGGTATTTGTTTTCGAATTTTTAAATTGTGATTTGTTAGTGTTAGGGCAGACAACTTTGACAAGGTGTATGAACCAACTTTTAGTTATGCGAGTAACCTTAAAAAAAAAACTTTTATTTATGGGCGTAAGAAAATATATAATTGTAAAACGTGAAAATAATTTATTTTAAAAAGACTTTTGATGCGATAATTTTCTAGTTTTCAACAAGATATTCGCAAGATACCAACATTGTGTTTCCCCTTCCACAAGATACCAATGGTCAAACGTAAAAATTGTTAGTTTAACTTTTTATAATTTGAACTATTCGCAATGCACTATGACTGAATATCAACTAAGGAGTGTGAGTCTACATTCTACGTGTTGAAATAAATAGAGTCGGCGTGTTTTTTTATAAGAATATGATGTTTTTTTCATGCATATTGTTTTCGTACATTATACGTGCACAAGTATTTGCCAAAAAAGCAAAAGTATAAGAATAAAACAAAAAAACATTATGTTATCTTTTAATGCTTTGTCACAGAATTAATTTAATCCAAAAGGTTTAGTTAGCCGCCAAAAGAAGAAGAAAAAACTGATCATGGTGGGCGAAAAAGGAAAATTGAAAAAGCAAAAGAAAATGAAAATGAAAATGAAAATGAAAGAAAAAATTAAAAAAAAAAGGAAAAGGAAAAGGGATTTAGCTAGGTTGTTGATAGCAAGAGCATCTGGAAATCAAGGCCACACAATGTTCATCTGGATCCTCACCATTTTCACATCACATCACCTTATCTCCATTATTTCATTATTCTCTTCTTCAAATCCAATTTATATCCATATACCTTACTCCATTCTCACTTATATTTCCCCATTTTATCTTCCCACCATCTTACGCATATTATATTATATTATATATTTTCATCCTTTTCATACTTCTTACACATGCAAAATCGACTTTAATTAGGCTTTAATCAGATCTATATAAGTATTTATTTATTTCACATTATTATTCGAATGAAGTGAAGTGGTTAATGTGAATGTTCTACAGGCTACAGCCATGCTCAAAGAGATTGTATTCAGATTTACAGGGGTTAAGTTTACTGCTATTATTTATTTTATTTTCAGTTTTTATGGGATACTCTTATAATCATTGACCAATGAGACAAACTTGGTTCTTGGAAATTCCACAATTAACAATACAATTTCCCTCAATCATTCCCAAATAGAAGCATCGAAATTTCTATATGGAAGATAAACAGCTTTCTTTTTTTGGACAATAAGAAGGTCTAACTATGAAGTTAAACGAGAATCGATCTTGGGTTGGCAATACCAACATCGTCGTATCGCAGCCATTGAATCACTTGCTCCTGTGGATCCATTTACTCTTGAAAGTCCGAAGAAAGCATAGCCTCGATCGCTGCAAGGCAGTCAGCCACCGAATTGGCCTCTCTATATGAATGTCGCACTTCAATCCTCCAATTGCGTAGCATGAGTTCTTTAATGTTGTCCAACAAGTCACCGCGCCATCGAGCTTCATCTCTATATATAAACAGCTTTCTTTAAATTAATAAACGATTTTCTTTATGCAGGTCTTGTAAAACATCTCGTGACCTGCCGTTATTTAATTTCTTAAAAATAATAAATGGTATACGGGAAACAGTTCATGTTTATATTTTCAGTTATTTTGGTTGATAATTTATGAAAAATTAATTAACAGAGATCCGTCAATATGCATATGCCTTTTCCCAATCCCAAATAAAACTTAATAAAGATGAAGTGAGTGTAACCGAGCCTGAACAAATGTATTCAAACTAATCTGAAATTAGAAAAAAATTGTGTTAGCTGTCTAAACGATATAGGCGGATTTAAATAGTTTATTTCCATCAACTCAAATTTATATCCGTCTTGGATTCTAAATCCAAACTTATACCCATTTTTGGATTTTAAACGCAAAACCGTCTAAATGATTCGGGCAGTCTAACGGAAGATCTCATTTGAAATTTATGGAATTGAGCTCAAACTGAACAAGGTTTACTCAAGTTAGAGCATTTTGATATTTTCATACTTGTTTGCTTCATTTTTCTTCGTCGAACTCAACTTTCAGCAGAGTTTTAAATTTTATCAAACACAAAATTATGCTGAAACTTATTTTAAATATAAGTATCAAATTTTTTTGAGTTAATATATGTACCAAATTAAGCTCAAACAAATTTTTAAAGAACAATCACGAGGTGAGCATGAAAATACATGATTAGATTTTTCAGCTGTAATGTTTACTGGAAAACGGCTTTAAAAGACTTTTACCTACAAAAGAGACATTTAGGAATTGATTATAGTAAACCCTCTTATTATTGTTGTTGTTTTTATTATCATTTAGATTGTGATGGAGGGTATAAATTTATATTGATCAGGTGTTTCATCTTTATAAAAGGAGAGTAATATCATTAAATTACAATAATAGATTTTGAATAAAAAGAAAATAATATATAAAAATATTGGTGCACAATTGTTTTTATCTAGATTCAATCCTCTCATATTTTTTTTCAAACATAATAGTTATTGTGCTCATTCATTTAAAGTAAACAATACTTGCCAATCAGTTACCAAACATAACTTAAATACTTAACCTCCAATTATTTATTTTTGGTTGTGTTTTTTTTGTTGAGGGGATAGAAAAAATAAAAATGGTATTTGAATTTATTTTGGCGAAAATCTCTTTTCCAAAAAAATAAAGTGTAGTTTTTGGAAAAAACGAAATCAAACATACTTTCATTTTGGGTTAGCAACGGTTTTATTTTTTATAAACGAATGGATTATATAGAAGAAAAATAAATCAAGTTCAGAAAAAGTTAATTGAGTCAAAATTAAATGGGTTTTGGATTCAATTTTGATGACATAGGAATTACTAATTAGGGGTGTATATTGTCGGGTCTTGCCGATTTGGATTCAATTTTGATCACATAGGAATTACTAATTAGGGGTGTATATTGTCGGGTCTTGCCGATTTAAAAAGTGAAGTATCACCTATATTAACAGGCACGGTTTGAAAAATTAAAAATTTAAATTAATCAGATTATTCTCAAATTATACCGACCGAACCATATTACAAATGGTTGATTCGGTTGGTTTGAGATATTGCTCGCAACAATATAAAATGAGAGAAGGAAGTGCAATTGGAGAGTTGAAAACATGAAATGAAAAAATAAGAAAGAATAATGAATAATTAATGTACTAATACCATATTTAACAATATTATTAATTTATAATATTATTTTTTACATGGTTGGTCTAACCAAAATGGTCGACTTAATGTTCCAAACCATCTGTTGAACCAGTAACATCTGATTTATAATTTATCAAACCGATCAACTATATTTCTTTTCCAATAGCCAACTGTAATGTTCGATTTGCAGTCTATTTGTGTTCGTTACTAATAGGAACTAAAATCATGTTGCAAACATATTGCGTGCAAGATTACTTATATACATAAAAAGAGTTTGTGGGCATAATACACATTAATTTATCATTCATCATAAGCATGTTATAGTATAAATATGTGCATCATGCACATAACGCATATCCACATATTACCATGCACAATCATATAAACGTATGCATATTATTATATATGAAGGTAAACATATTATTGCACAAATGCACACATGTTTCGGTAGAAATCTCTGTATTATAAGTTGAATCTTACGCATTTTCTTGGAATTAAACATCTGCCATTTTTCAATAAAATACCACGTCTTGATATAAAAATATGCATGAACAAAAAGAATTGCAATTATATTATTATACATTGGGTAAAAAATATAATGAATCTCACTCATGAAAAAATTAATATGTGGTCCAAAGATAACATTTCTGTGGGCGTATTCTCGTGTATTTGTATCATATTTGCAGTGTATTTACAAAAGATATATTAAATTTTTTTTTCTTTTCTCTAAAATTGCTTAGAATCTTAAACGAACATAACCCACTCGATTTAAATTATTTTTTCATATATCATATATCATATATCATGATCTTACTAATAAAATTTTAATTGTTATGTTGAAATGAAAAAAAATGTATGAAAAATATAAATTAGTTGTTTTATTTACGAAATATGCAATGAGAAAAATATGCCTATAATTTTATTGAAACACACCCAGTATTCCATATAAACATGTGGTATTTTGCACCTAAAATGCATGCATTAATAAAATCATATGAACGTGCATAATAACATGTTTATGTTTATGCATTAACATGCACATATTAATACAAGAATATGCTTATATTTATATGATTTTGTTCTAAATGAGAAGGGAATGCAAAAACTATATACATCAAAATATATTCAAGAGAAAACCTACAACTTAATAAATAGTGGTTTACAAAAGAATACAATATACTAAACATTATTCATTATTCAACTCTAGAAAAGATACATGATATTGTTCTAATAAGTAGTGAAATGTATCACTTTCCAAATTTATTTTGCAAG
>AYJT01103990.1:0-17665 GCA_001278415.1 Ocimum tenuiflorum
ATCTAACATTATTATGGATTTATATTGCTACACTTCTAAATTCAGAGCATAAAAAGGATCTCATGAGCCTTGTGCAAAAAACACCGATTTTTTTATTGTGATGAGCAACGATTGATATCTGACTCTGGCCCAGTCTCTCCGTACTAGTTACTAACCATGAGGCGTAATGATTTTGTTATTTTCCCCTTTTACATTTGTGTTTTTCATTATTCTGAGGTACTTCTCTGTGGGAAGTGGTTGACGGGTGGTTGGTGAGGTGGGTGTTGGGCAATGAGAATTCTCACAAAGTTACCTGGAGTTAAATGACAAATGTTGTTATAGTTTTGAGGTCTATCTGGCACATTGAATTTTACACTTCCCTTCTTTAGCTCAACCTCTTTTGTTATTTCTGCTTTTTATGGAATAACATCTTTTCTTGCTCTGTTTCCTTTTTCTTCAGGGAACAGTTGTCAATCAGCTTAAGTCTGACCTTGAGAGGTTACAAGAAGAAATCAGAGGCCAACTGGTTAGTGTTGATCAATGAAGCTGTTAATATAATTGCTTTAATTTGGTCTGTTGGTTTTTACTTAAATGTCACTTTATTGTTGCATCATTGCCTCAAAACCTGCATGCTGAAGGTAGTCCTTTTGATGATCTAATTATTGACTTCCCTCTGCTGTGATTGTCTCTTTAATTCTCTTTCATATTAACTTAATCCACAATTCATTTATATCCTTTTTACAATTTTCCAGCTCAAGAGTCATTGCTTTTCCTGCTCCTTTTACACTTATGCCTCATCAGCACATGTTTGACTATCTCTAGGTGGAACTTAATGCTATAAAAATGGAATATGCTAATGCCCAGCTGGAATGCAATGCTGCGGATGAACGCGCAAAATTATTGGCATCTGAAGTTATTGTGCTCGAAGAGAAGGTATATCTTCTCCAGCTTTTTATCAGTAGTGACAGTTTACTCATGAGAAAAATGCCCATACAAGTGTAAACGAGTTTTACTTGTGCGAGCTCCATTCGATCTCTTTATCTTGTGTTGGTTTAGTGTGCCAGTTTTATAGTAAAGCATATGGAAACCAAGGGTATGTGCAATTCTTGTGACTAGGCTAGATTGATTAAAATTCCAACATAATTACATGCTTATTTCATACGATAAGGCACATGGTTAAAAACATGGTCAAAGAGGCGGGATCTGTTATTCTTCTCTAGATTCACACATTAAAGTATATGAATGGATCATAATACTGTAGATATTAAATTATACATCATTGATTTTGCCAAATGAAAAAAATAGTTATCATCATAATACCAACCTATTCAGTTATGGAACTGAAGTCTAATTTATTATCATAATATGCATTGGTTCCAGCATCTTCCCCGAATGATATCTCCCCCCTCTCTCCATCTGCCCTCAGGAATTGATTTAACACTTTTTGCAGGATTTGATATGTTTTGCAGGATTTGATATGTTGAACTGCATTACATACTATCAATGGTCCTTTTTCCTGGTCTACTTTGCATTCTTCTGACACCGTGATCTGTCTATAACTTTGTATTATTCTTCACCTTGTTCTCAATTTATTGATTTTGCATTATGCAGGCATTGCGGTTGAGGTCTAATGAGTTGAAACTGGAGAGGGAGTTGGAGAACACCCTAGCTGAAATTTCTTCTTACAGGTTTGAAGTTCTCTCATTTTCTTTATGTTTCTTTTTTATGTGATTTGCTTTCTTAAATGTTATTTTTCTTCTACAGACTCGTTCTTTGTTTCTAAACTTTGCCTTTTCTCAATAGCATTATGCTTAGATCTCATGTCATAAAATTTGGGAAATGACAACTTGGTTTAGTTTGAATTTCTATGTTATAACTTTGATTTATTGCCTTCAATATGAATTCCACAGAAAGAAAATGTCAAGCATTGAGAAAGATCGTCAAGATCTCCAATCAACTATTGATGCGTTACAAGAAGGTAGATTTCCTGTTGTGCTCTATTGTTTTTGCTTTAATTTGAGAAATCTGTGTTTGAAATTAAAATGAAGAGAAACTTTGTGAAAACAGTTGATACCAGAACTGTTGTCTATTGATTTTGTTGTAATTCATTAATTAAGATGAAAAATGCCATTGAAGGTTTGAGCAATTTGCGCCAGTTCTTGAAATATCTTTGAAGTGGTATGATTTTTAGAGAGGAAAATTCATCAACTTTATGGCTATGCTTTTGAGAACACGATTGATGCAATGGTCTTGTTCAAGATGAAATTGCTTGCAAATGATATTTCTCCGTGCAATTTTAGAAATCTGGACCGACCTGCTAGTTAAACATCATTCTGTGCAGGGGAAACGACAATTGGTTAAATGTTAAAGAGAATGTGAAATTATTCAGTTTTAAATGCCTAAAGTAAAATAGATTTTTGTTCTTTCATCATTTGTGGCAGACTAAACTTTTGTCAACATACTGTCACTGCAACCTTAAGCTACCAATTTTGAGTTTTCTTCATGAATTCTTTAGCTTTTAAGTATTTTAAAAAAATAAATAAAAAGCTTAATACAATGGAGATTCTTTTAGTTGCCTTTACAATCAGATCAATGGCCCATGAACCAAATTTGGTTTTACTGAAAATTCGTGAAGCTAATGCAGGAACTCACTTGGAGGAGCACCATATCCATCCACCTTGATTTGTTACTGTAGAATATGATAGTTATATTTTCAGTTGTTGTGAAAAGCTGTTGGTCCAAATTATGGTTTGTAACTGTCTGTTTTCATCTGTAGAGAAAAAACTGTTACAGTCCAAATTAAGGAAAGCTTCTCCGAGTGGTAAATTAGTCGAGTTAAACAAGACTTCAATCACTAAAACAGATGTGTCAACGTCCACGGAGGATCTTGGTATGTTATTTTTCACTGTGATGAGAGTTCTCTTCATATATTTAGTCACCTTGTGATGAAACTTGCTCTCTTTTTCCTAGGGAAGGCTTGTGATGAATATAACACTCCACTTATCATGAGATTGAAGAATTATGTTTCTACGCTAAGATAGTTAGGTTGAGATTCCTAGAATTCTAACGTTTTTATTGTTGAATAAAAAACTGTTCAGATACCAATACTGCCATGGAATTTGCTAGCCTAGGAGGTCCTGCTACTGTCCTGCTTGAGGACGAGGTCCCTAGTTCTCAGTTTTCTCCTGAAAATTTACATCTCAATCTCGAAGGTCTACCAGTGGAGTTTCCTTCTGATCAAATAAGAACTATTCAAAACATTAATACGTTAATTGTGGAGGTAAGTTATCAAAAAAAAAAAAAAATTTTTTTTTTACTTGTGAATGAGGGGTGCTTGTTTGCTTCATCAACTGTTTCCCTATCCGTTGAGGATTGGAATTCCTGCATTTAATTTTTGGAGAAGCATACAAACTGTTTAGATCATTGACTGCAGTTGTCGTTGGAGAAAGATCAGTTGATGCAAGCCTTGTCAACAGAATCATCTCACAGCTTTAAGCTTTCGGTAAATTTGTACTCAATTTTTTATTTATCCTTTCATCTTCACTTTCAGTTCTACTTTTGGTATATTGATGTGCATGGTCTAGAATTGTGGGAAGTTTTTCCACTTGACTGAGAGAATGGAGAACATAAGAGTGATATAATGCATTTCAAAATGTTGCTTTGAAATCATTTTGATTCTTAATTTATATTGGTACTTCTTAATTTGTTTTTGTACTTTTGTGCCCCATTTTGGCATGGCTTGTGATCCTTGGTTTCGCATGTTCATGTAACTTATCTTCATCATTATGATTTCTTTTAGGAATTGAACAAGGAATTGACCCGAAAACTTGAAGCTCAAACACAAAGATTAGAACTTTTGATGGCTCAAAGTATGGCAAATGACAATAATCAAGCAAGACATCAGGATATACAGACTGTGCATGAAAGTACCACGTACGCTGATGAAGGAGATGAGGTAATGTGTCATTAGTATTTTCATTCATCTTCTTTTGTTTTATTCTGATAATCAGATCATGAAAATTGCTGATATGATGCATGCTGATAGGAATTTTAAGACATGGATATGGGGTTAGTGTTAGCAGGAACCTGGGATACTTCCCCCATTCAAAGTCCTTTAAAAACTTCCCTTATTGCTGAATTGATCTCTACTTCAACCTTCTTGGACATGTGATGATTAGCTTTTATTCCCAATCATCTAATAATGGGATTTTGATCATTTCTAATGTTTTATACGTAGTGTGAATGTACTAAAATAATTCCCTCCTCCTAATATAAATCGAATATACATACATTTGTAATCCTTCCACATTAATTCATGTTTGACTAGGTGGTTGATAAGGTGTTGGGTTGGATCATGAAGCTCTTCCCTGGTGGGCCATCAAGACGTAGACCGAGCAAGCATCTTTGATATTATTATAATATGTTACCTCCCCACAAGCTTTTCTGCGGATCTTTGTTCTTTGCTCCCATTTTTGGGTGGCTAGATGGAGGCTGCGGTTTATATACAATTGAGTCATCGTACAACCATTCTTTTTCTCAGAGATGACTTAGTACAAGCTTCAAGGTGATATTTCTTCTCCGAATTTGGAGTTGGCCCTGCATTTCAGACTAATTTTTCCTGGATGGTTAAACGTTTTTTGGCTATTGTCACACATATTAGAAGGGGCAAAAAGACACCGTTCAATTAAATTCAGGAATTTGGGAATGAAAGATGATGCAAAGCAGTTGTATCAGTGAAGAGTTGAGATGAATTATCTCCCTTTTTCCTACTTTTTCTTTTTCATTTCTTCGACTTTTTCTTGTGTAGTTTTCTTGTTTTCTAAAAAATCTTTCTTAAATGATATGGGAAAGGGAAATAACTTTTCCCTTCTATTAGTTCATTATTTTGTGTTGCAACGCTGTAGTCTTCAAAAAAAGATCACATAAGAAATCTTGTGTTGGTTATGTTGTTTGAATGCCATGTTCTATTTTGTTGATGAATAGTTATATTGATGCTAAGTTTACCAGGTATTTCTTGCCATATATGATATGATCATTTTGAGCTTCACATTTCATTACAATGTATAATTATTTAGATATCAAGTGATCGGAAAGGTTAAAAAGATGAGTTGGCCATTTTCAAGTTTCTATTCCTTTTGATTTCAAGTTTCTATCTGTACATGCATATGAACAAATATTTCCAAGAAGAGCTAGTGTGCAACTGAGCTGATTGGAGTTGGCCGAGGGTGCCACCACAAAGATCAGATCTTGTAGATGGAACTTTGCCTCTTAACATGCTCCGGAATTGACAATAATCACTGGCTTAAAGTGGATTATCATTGATTCTAAATTCTATATCGAATATTTTCACTTGCCCGTGGTTTTCAGCGCATAGATGCTAACAAAAGATTTACACCATAGATTTGGTTTGGAAGGAGTAATGGACCTAAGATGTACTGGCGTTAGCTAGCCTATATATATTCACTAAGCAATCAATTTGTTATGATGTATTTACATAATTTGCAAGGCATGCGAGATAAGTTGAATCTGTCGTTCAGTGTGCACATGTGAAGCATCAGAGATTATTAATAGATGGAATGCTGAAAATGACAAGTTTATGCAGTTGTTGAATGGGGTTAAATAACATGTGTCAGATTTCTTTGCTTTGATCTCATTGGTTGGTATAAGAAATTTCAAGCTGGCAAAGGAATGAGCCCAACGCAGAAATTCACCACAAACAAAATATTGAACCTGATGCAAGTAACATAATCAAAACACAAGTTACAAATTGGTTGAGAGATGTATTAAAACTGTAGGGATTAAAGTAGATCCAACTGATGCATTGCATTCAGACATGAACGGAGTTCAAATAGTGGAGCTCGCACATGTAATGCAATCATAATCTTATGGAATCAATAGAACACTCGGATATATCACAAGACATATTTCTCCCTAATATGTGGGTGCATCATGTAGTTTGAATTCTGGAATTTCCTGACAATCCTATCTACATTTCTCAGTTTACCACGAGCTTAATGCTGGAATCTTATTCCCTTCCTACCCATTGCTTGATGCAAATTCTGTCATTTGAATTCCATATTGCCTGCAGATGATCTAGAATCATTACAAGCTTGCAGAATATGTCATCGAGCTAAGCAACAAAGACATTCATTTCCAACATCCCACAGATGCAGTAACACCTTATATCAATTGCTTCATTATCTTTCTTGAGGATCATACTCGTAAAAATTGGAGTTTGCTTAGTTCTAAAATCCATGTATTGTCATGTGCTAGGCAGTTTCTTCCATGGTGCAGACGCAGGCTAAGCACAAGGTTCTCACACTGAGTTCCAATGATAGAATTGAATTCCTTGGGCTGGGAACACAACAACTGTTGTAGGATTTGGAGTTTTACACAAACGTTCTTGCATATTCACCACAGCAGAACTGAATGTCGAGTTCTGCAAACATTTCATTGCTTTTGGTTTTATTCATTCTTCTCGTGATCATTGTCTTTTTACTAGTTCTTACTCGTATCCATTTCTTACTCTGTATATTGATGATATTTGAGCCACTTGTCACAATCTTGATGATACTTTTCAGCTCAAAGCTTCTTCTGATTCCACCTTTACTATCAAGGATCTTGGTGATGATCACTACTTAGGCATTGAAATAGCTTAGTATTCAAAACCACCAGTTCCGAGCCAACCTTCGTAAAATCTGAGCTTAGTTTTGGTTCAGAACCGTTCTGTGGGTTCCCATTATGGTTCCAGTTTTGCCAGGCCAGTTTCGGTTAACACTTGTACTTCTCTGGGCCAGAGGAAGTATGTGTTTGACATGAGAATTTACGTTTGTTCCTCTATTGCCACTCCCTTCTCTTTCTGGTTAAAACTCACTTCTTAATTCTGCAGATAATGTGTTTCCCTTCTATTTAGTTTGTTAAATCAGTTGTAATGTAACGTTTAGACAGGTGGCAACCAAATCCAGCTCATTAGTTAGCTTAGTTATTATAAAATGAAGTCGTAATTCATCTGTCATCCAGTTTCAGAAGATGAAATAAAGAGTATATTTTCTAGATAATCGGGTTTTTCTGTCATGAAACCTAACGAGGACCTGAATGGTAAAATGTCAGAAATACATCACTTGTTACCAAGCAAGAAGACCAAAAATTTCACATTTGATCTATAATACTTCCAACTCTGTTGCAGTGAAATCTTGAATCTGGCTGGAGTCATATTTGGGTACAAAGTAAATGCCAATGTGGGAAACAGTGGGCTCTTTTACATGTTTTGCTGATGAAGTGAACAGAAAAATGTATGACATAAATTAATCTCAAAATGATACACATGGTAAAGAAGAGATATTGCACACAGTATAATTATCTCTAGCCATGTATGTGAATGGAGGGAGGGGATACAGGGGTGACTGAATACCTACAACCTAATCTAACAAGATACACGTGACAAATATAGATTAAAAAACAAAAAATATTTCATCTTTGGACCTGATCAGGTGCATGATTGCTAGCTGTGGATGATGAACCACCCCTGCTGTTTAATACTCCATTATCAGAAGGAGGTGATACTCCCCACTTTCCATCAGATTCCAAAGGTTCTATCACTTTAACGGATCCATCTGACAATCCAACCGCAAATTGATTTGGCTCTTGAGGATGCGCTGCAACTACCACTGGAGATACTGCTTGGCTTCTGTGAACATAAAACAAATGCCAACTTCAGCTCGAATTTCCCAAAAAACTACACTGGCAACATATTTGGACATTTCTAGCAACACCAGTGCAGACAAATGCATAGTACAAGACGATGGTGTTCCTACCCAGTTAATACTGACTGGGACAAATATGCAGAGGGAGCAATACGGCATCTTAATCTCAGCGTTTCAGCATCGAATACTCCAATGTTCCCATCACAAAAGGAAGCAACAACAAGCTGACTATTACACGAGTATGCTGCACATGATATAGGAGCGGAGAGGGAATCTTGTGGGACCCACTACAACAGAACGAATCCATCAGAGCTACATATGAGAAGTAATTGAAAACACAGAGCTAAACATGCTATTTACCTGGCGTATGCGTTCCATCTTGGAACCATCATATATTGCTAACTGTGTTTCATGGGCTACAAGCAAGCGAACTTGATCTGTATGGAATTGCACTCGAGTATCACCACTAGGTGCTTTACCTGCAGGAAGTTGTATCGGAACTGACTTTCTCTTCTCCCACGTGTCGATGCTCCATATGCAAAGCTACAAAACCAGGTAAATTTATTATGGAAGACAGAAAATCAACTTACCCTCTCCACTCCAGTAGATATCTAAATTAACAACTAAATTATGAAAATTTATTTCAATATACAATATAATATGTGTGTGTGTGTGTATTACATTTTAATATTTCCACTCTTGAACCAGCACTGCAACTAGCAACATTTTCCAGAAAGAATGTTGCCAGGTAAATATATACGGTTTTTTGTTTCCGACAACCAAGTCCAAAATGACAAAAGTGTGATCTTACTTGAGCATCAGCACCAGATGACACCAATATGTTTAGGTTGGTAGAAAAAGCTAATCCAGTAATGCGTTTATGGTGGCCTTTCAGTTTTGATTTCACCTGTTAAAAGTCAAAAAGTAATTAGTTATAGCAATTTGTGAGTAAAGACCCAAAAAAACAAATCCGAAAGGATCAATTATTTACCTCATCAATCCTCACATTGTAGATGTGAATAGTTGAGTCCTCCATTCCAATTGCTATAATGTTGTTATCTTGTGGGTGAAATGCCAAGAAAGTGGAAGCAGGTGGTGGTGGCATAAATGTTGTCATTACCTGTTGAGGAATATTAAATTTTACCACACAACTGGAGGCCTTTACTTAATATGAACAGGCGCAGATGAATGTTACTTACTTTAAATGTCATCATATTGAACAATGAAACCTTCCCACCGGCAGCTGACATAACATAGGAGTCATTCTTTGAAAGAGCAATGCAAGGAACAGCTTCCTCTAGGTTAACACCTGATACGTCATTCGTCATAAGAAGACCACTGTTTGGTTGCCAATGTTGAGGAACGACACTGGCAGTGGCCTAAAATAAAAACTTATTTCAGATATAATTCCATCAAAAGTAGACAGAATGAAACACAAATTTCAATTTTGTTACCTTTCCACTGGGGTTTTGCTCATTGCGGACCCACTTCCACAGCTTTTGGATGCCATTTGATCCAAGGGCCAATATGCCAACACCAGAATTTGTATAAAGGAGCCGAGCAACCTAAAACCATTCCAGTTAAAGAATCATGCGCTGGAAGAACTATACAAGATGCATGTACATGTCTAGTACAGTACCTTACTGGAAACATCAGCACTATCTGGCATGGTTACCATGCGGCACTGAACGGGGTCTAAAATTTCAGTTAATTGCCAGGGTTTCATCTTATCGTTGACATCGTCCAAAGCTCTTGGCTTTTCCATGCTTCTAGCCATGGAATCTACTCCATTCTGAAAGAGAAGCCCAGATGTTGCAATGTTTACCCAGAAAGTACAAGAAACAAGCAGCAATGTGGTACACAACAGACTTTAGGAAAGGAAGGTTGAAAAGAAATCAATATCATTCAGCATTGACTTCAAGCAGTTAATAGAGTGGAAACAACCCACAAAGAAAAAACATTGACATACAAGGATGGGAGATGGCCTAACAGGAGAGCTTCTTTCCACTTTAGGAGCAACATTTGTAACAGCAGATCCTGAAGCCTGATCAATACAACAGGAGAATCTGTTTAGCAACACCGTCGCTGAATTCATCAGATAAAATATGGAACAATATAAAGAGGCACCTTAATAGCTGCAGCTTCTAGTGGAGACCTTAAAGCTTCAAAAGGTGGGGCTTCAAAAGTTCTCAAGGATCTCATACCAATAGCATTTGCTAGTATCCTAATTCCATTGTCAGCAGTAGTAACAGCAAGTAGATTGCCTTCCTTGTTAAATCTCAACCGAGGAAGACTCTGAATTTGATATTATTTGAACATTACAGGTGGAAAAATTAGGGAATCCAACATTCAGGTGACATGGTAACATAAACTCACCGGAAGACCACCATCTGCTTCTGTAGTTGCAAGTATGTTGGTGTTATCCATGTCCCAGAACTTTATCTGACTATCTTCGCCTACAGCCAAAAAATGATTCTGCGTAGTATCAAACTGCAGAACACCAGCCGACTTCTTTCTAAATCCAGTATAAGTTCTTTTTATCGCTCCTTCACTTTCATTCCACTCCACCAAATGAGAGTCTCCATCTTTGCCAGTTCCACAAGAGAACAACCTGAAGAGGAGTAATGGATTAATTAATTCACTGAGAAAATGTAAAAACAATACAATACCACACTGCTCCTGCCAACAACTTTAACCAGAAAACTCACTCCTAGCCCAACTAAACAGAACATAGCTAAGCAGCAACAGGTAATAACCAGTACCTGCATCCATCTGCACTATAAAGCATAGTGGTACACCAAAGCCCCGGAGCATCATAGTCAACCCTAGATCCCACGTTATCATAAAGCCAAGCTTTGATTTTCCCATCAACAGCAGTTGAGAAAATAAACTGCAACCATAAGAACAGAAACGGTTTGATTCTGAAGAAATTTATCTAATCAAAAATTAGTAGTGCATTGCAAAATTTATGCTTCGATACAGTGAATTGGTATAATAGCAAAAATCACTCTTATGTGTCAAAATGATGCTGTCTCATTACAAGGTCTTTTACGTGTTACAAAGAACATCATAGTGGTATATTAAGTCCTAAAGAAGTACTCATGACATATAATAAAAAGGCAGAAATCGCACATTGCACATATGAAAACTGAAAGGAAAATGCAAAACATGGTACTGTGCTCCAAATAACTAACAATGAAAATCTACATCGCTGATCTGGGCTAGCATTCAAGCAACAATAGTCGTCTTCAGTTACTAGATAATACTTGAAAACAGACAAAATATAACTATTGCTGCTTTTACGAGAGACTGAAGGAGACACAAAAAAGTTTTGCTCACAAGTGTATTTTCTTTTCTTATCAAGTCATGCAGGCTATGTGAGAAACAAGATCTCTTCCTCTCAGTATCACTTCCCATTTCTTTCATAAGAGGGTTTCCCAAAAATTAAGATACATACTGCAGAAAACCAAATGGATTGATAATAATATGACATATAGATCCGGCTAAAATTTATCATGTTAACAGTCTAGTGTAAATTGAACAAGAACCCACAAAGACAAGTATCGGGGGAGATGACAGGCTTGAAACGAAAAAAAATTAGCGGGAAACTTGTTAATTTTTATGAATCCTCTATAGGATAGATAAAAGGTCATCAGAGACTGCAGCAAGGACAAACCATTATGGACCAAAAAAGATCAGGGGAGAAGTGATGGAAAAAATTCCAGCATGTATCAGTCCCGAATAAGAGTTTATTACGATATTATTATAAAGAGCTTTAAAGAGTTCCATGTTTCCTAAAAGTCGCCTGTAATATAGTAAATCAAACAACTTGTAACATCCGTACACAATTTGCAACTGTACCTGAATGTTCTCTTTCTGATGAGGACATATTGAATAAACAGGTGCCTCATGCCCCTCAAAGTTAAAAAGCTTTCTTCCAGTCAAATCCCACACCTGTTTCAATCCCTCTCCATTATTTGTTCTGCAGCAAGAACCTAAAAAATATATTATAGGAAAAAATTTGAAGTTTCTCTACTCACCTTTATCAGCTTGTCATCCCCACAAGTCACAACACAAAGTTGCTTATTTGGATGAGCAAAAGCAATGTCATTAACTCCTCCTGCATGAGCATCAATCTGCATAACAAAATGAACATGAAGACCTTCCATCTAAACTTCCACATCTAATTAACACGTAGACAACCACAGAATACCTCCAAATGCTGGCGCAAATCATTTGGTCCCACGTATGAATACAAATGGATTAAATGCTTGGAAAAAGCAGCTCCTGAAACATGAGAAATATTAGTCATTTCATATGAAATATGAGGTCACAGACACATAATGATAGTAATCCACAAAGAATTCTACCACAGAAAGTCCCATCTGGACTCCAAGTAACACGGCTCACAGGAAATGGGGCATCTTTGGCAACAGAAGCCTATTCAGAAGGTCAGCATGTAAGAAAACAGTAACAACTACAAATAAGGATAAAACAAGTGCCAACTATGCTTGACAGGCTAGAATCTAATTGGGTTTCAACTTCACCAATTTAAATGTTTACATGATAAATTTGAGGAAACTGCAAGCGAGGTGCAGAATTAGTAAATAGTAACAATAAATGTGATTCTGGAAGAGGACATAAGAACCTGGAAGGTTAATGTACAAGCTTGCATATCCCAAATCTTAAATGGCTTTGAACATAATTTTTCTCTTATTCCAGCTTCCCAAAGAGTTATTTCGCCATTATTACAGCCCACTGTTATGAAAACACCCAATGTTCAACATAATAAAATTAAAACAAATCGATTGTGGTTTACAACATATAAGGGCGAACAGGAAATGCTTTAAAAGAAGATAAGCAGTACCAAGAAGCAATGTATGGTGTGATGGGTGGAAGTCCAAGCTTGTGACAGCAGATCCCTGGTGCAGTGTAAAAGCCACAGTTCTTGGTAAGTCATCAGGTGACCAAGATGACTGTTGACGAACCGTAGGATATGTAACCTGAACATAGAAGACAATTAGCATGTGACTTATTTTTGTCGGGCAGCTGGAGTGGGTTTTCTTTTGCAAAATAACATACAAAGGATTGAATTTAGCATGTGATCAATACAAAATGGGAAATGGTACATTCAGAAAAGCAATATATTAATATTAAAAGAATAAGTAGCACGTGATGAAAACATGGCTTGTTACTCGTTGATCAGTTGCACCCAAGAGTTAGCAATATCACCTCTTCAACTGACTGAGCAGGACGCAAACGCTTCATAAGTTGCTCATGATCAGCACTTGGATACTCAACCATGCCCAGAGTTGCCGGGGGAGTGATTGGGCGCTTCAAAATTGAAACTGAAAGTGCAAATAAAGTCGGTATATTTGCAGGAAAACAGCTCATTTAAGAAATAAAATGATTAGACAAAAACAAGAACTTTTCTTTTCTCTGCAGGCATCTGTCTTGTTAAAGGTTGTGATCAAATATAAGTGACATCACCTTGATTGGGAGGGACAGGCAAGGAAGATGCTGTAACAACAGCTGCTTGAACTGATGAAGATGCAGCAGCATTAACCATCCAACCAGCCAAGGCATTAGCATTGGCTGCAGCTGCAGTAGGTGGAAAAGGCTGCCAGCATAAAATAGAGATGGCACGAAGTCTAAGTAATTCTATAGCAGACATAGTCTATGTAATGATGAAATTTCATAAATAAGTCACCCCATGTGCTCCAAGAGATGTGTATGCAGCAGGTTTCGCAACTGGAGCTGTAGGAAGATTAACAGGAGTAGGTGCAAGAGCCCCATTCGGGGGAGTGCATGTATGGTCGTTGAATAAGGTCTTAATATCTGGATTTGGCCTGGGATTTTTACAGAGTTGGTGTTGCCAATTCAAACTGCATGAATGAAAACAGTCAGATTCTCTGTGTAATACAACCAAAGAAACGTTGATCAGCACAACTAGTTTACAAGCTTGAACAATGAAATACTAAGGGACTGGCGCATCAAATTGATTGAAACTTGAGAATGATTGATAGCATCAAATACGTTGATACAACCAGAGAAACGTTGATCAGCACAATTAGTTTACAAGCTTGAACAATGAAATACTAAGGGACTAGCACATCAAATGGATTGAAACTTGAGAGTGATTGATAGCATCAAATACATTGATAAAGTAGCAAGATGTCAAAACAGAGAACCATACCTTTGATTAATAAGTGTTCTCAATCTAGATGACTTCAAAGTAGGAAAAACAAGCTTTTCACGGAAAAGAGGATTTGCTTCAATCAACTTTTTGAGCTCTATTAACATTATGCTGCGAGCAGTCTTAGTATCACCATATTTGGAAAGCTGCTCGTTCTCCCTGTCATTGATAGACAAGGATAGGATTTTTAAAATACAAAAGTGCACTACAAATGCCAGGAAAATAAATAAGTAAAATAATACTGTCGGTTGTAACATGAGTTCAAGTTGAAATGCATCCAAGAGATCATTCAAAGCATTAGACACACGACAAGAGAAACATCCAGACAATTGATCTTCCATTGCAAGCAAGAAAATCTCAAGAAAGCAATAGAAAGTATCCCAATGCCCTCAAGACAAGATCTAAGTACAAAAGGTGATATTTTCTACCACATATGAGGACACTTGTCAATTTAATATAACATAGGATTATGGATTTTTCAAATCATTCACATCAATCGAAATGTAACCATAATTAATAAGTTAGCTGTTAGCAAATCAAATGAACTCCTTCATGATACAAAGACACATGAGATGTCAGCATCCACATGTAATATGATGAAAACTGAAGTGGGGTGTTCCACTAATTATGTTCAGAATATTGGCAAGATGGGTAATCCTATCTATTGTAAAATAAGGACTACTACACAACGACCTCATATGCACCCTACACCAAACTAAAGGAATCCATAGTACCTGAAATTGCCAAGCGTTAGTAGCTGAGTGATTTCCTTGTATAGATCTTCATTGAATGTTGAGAAGACCTTCAAGTCATTCACCAAAATCTCAACAGCCTTTGCTTTGTCTTGCCTGATGATACCAGGTAAGTAAAGTAAGAATTATAAGCAGGAGAGAAAACGGGGGAAAAAGCAATTCAAGCTTGTGGAAATAACTTCATAATTTTCAAGGAGTGTTTAAGATTACCGATCAAGAGCTTCAAGATACTTCTGCTTTCGAATTTCAAAAAATATCTTCATCGAGTATCTATTGTCATCAACTTTAGTGAATCCAGACAAGTATTTCTCAACTTCATCCCATTCACCAGCATGCACTTTCTCCTCAAAGTATTTCATGTTAAAGAAAAAGCCTGATTCTTGTTCAAGCCTACAAAAAAAGGCAAATTCAATATGATGATTAAGGTCTAAAAAGAGCAAGACCCAGAAAGATGCCAATGTGATATCTGGATGAACTGTTTTTAAACAGGTGGCAAAACCTACTTAATCTTTATTGTATATAGTGGTTGGTTTTCCTTTTCCAACCCCTGCAGCTGTTCATTTAATTTTTCGTTGAGAATTTAACGTTGGATCCAATATATGCAGAGAATTTCCAAGGAGACATTGCACAGCAGCAATCAGATACTTAAGGCTAAAAATGTCATTTAAAATTTCCGACAAACCACCCAAAATTAACAAATTCGCCGCGGAAAAAACCATCGCTGTACTAAATCATATCATATAGCCAATTACTACATTCATCTTCCTCTTACTTTTTCTAACTGATATAGAAACCAAGCCAAAGGTCAAAATTTCCTAACAATTTCACCATTAAAAGCTCTCAATAATATACCCCATGTGCAGATAACGATAGAAAAGAATCCAACGAAAAATCCACGAATTACTTGAAAAAGAAACAAATACTGATTAGAAACGCATCAAATTCGTAGAAACAGAGTGAAAAGTTGCGAGAATATACTTGTGAACCGACTCCTTGAATTTCTCCTCTTCCAGGAACTGAAGAATTAGGAAAACCAATTCTCTGCTGAGAGACGACATTTCTGACCTCAGATTTCCCAAAATCCAAAGGCAATCAACAGATCGAAGCCCCGAAAAACAAATTCGGATGGCTCACCACTCCAACTCACCCGATTTTTCCCTTCTTTCTAGGGTTTCTCTAAAAACACAGGCTGCGACGAGAAAGAAAGGTATAGAGAGAGAGAAAAGGATAGAACTTGATATTATATATTTATACACGAGTATGTATGAAGAGAGAGAATTGTCCATATAGAGAGAGAAAGAAATTAGAATTAGAGATGGTGGTGGGGAAAAAAAGGACTTGGTCTCGCTATCTTCGATGCGTTTTGGCAGGAGTCTATCTTTTTCCACTTACCTATCACTGATAAGCTAGTTCAGTTATTATAGTTTCATGAGCTTATTCATAATATGCACAACTACTTATCTGCTAGGTTATCATTGCGTGAGGCGGAGGGGAAAGTTGTAGGGGTTGGCGGATTTGAAATGAGAAGTTCAAATCTAGTTGAATATTCGGTTTGGGTTACAGGCGGTACTGATGTCACTGTCCTACTAAATAAAATCGCCGCGTTTTATCGGGAAACGAATTTCTCTTGTACGCGACATTTTCGGTCAGAGGAAAATAGCTTTATCTAACAAAAAGAATTATGAGTCATCTTCGTTTCCTGAAAATGCAATTTTCTTTGTCCACTTCTGCTAATTATGTAATTATTCAGTGATTTGATGCAGATGCTGTACAGTAAATCTCATCAAAAAGACTTTAAAAACTAGTTTGAAAAATGTATTGTATATGTGGATATTTAGATATGCAATTTGTGATTTGGGTTTAATCGAAAAGGTTAAATCATGTAAAAACTAGATGTTATGTTGGGAAAAATTAGAAAGAATTATGAGAATGAAAGAAGTTATGTAAAATTTCATCTCAAATATTTACAACACTGGGAGGATATGATTGTTTCTACAAAAAGTTACAAAATTTAGTAGCATAATCGAATAAATTTGTGGAGGCATCTGTCGGGTGATTCCATCATATCCTATTTAGTAATATATATTTTGTTGGGTTAGAATATTTTTTTTGTTTAAAATGATTAATAATATTATTTTACAATGATAAAATTATGAAAAATATGATGAAACTAAATAATCATGTAATTTATTACGAGGACAGTCTTTGCTTAATTGGAGTATTGTGCATATGTAAAAAGTTATGATATAGAAAATATTCATTTTGACTCGTCAACGTTATGAGAGGTGTAAATCAGCTCCATCGTTGCTATTTGATTTGATATAACTAATCAAGATTTAATTTATATTCATAATGATGATTAGATTTTGATGCAAGTAGTTGTAATTTATTTATGATTGCGGATTTGTCATTATATTTTGAATTATTTAACTGAATCCAATTTGTTTATTCAATAATTATTATTATTTGTAAACACATGATTGAATTTGTTGAATTGGTTTTGATAATTGTTCGTAATCACGTTTCCAAATTATTCAATAAAGTTCGTGCGTCGATCTCCGATTCACCTACTAATACATATGAGAGAATATTTTGACCAAATAGTCTTCCCAATTCATAATGTTTTTGTTTGTTTGTTTTCTCTTTAGTTTAAGATAATCAAACTTAAGCCCCCTCCCCCGAATTCACATTGCTCTTGTTCTTTTTTTTGTATATCGACTCTATCCGCTACTCTATAAATTTATTTACAGGTAACTTTTGAAATAGGTTCGACAGTTGTTCATTAGTATTTTAAGTATGTACAAATTTATCCATCATTGCAAATAAATGTTAAAATTGAATCGGTAATTCAGATGTATAAAATTAGTTTCGCACCCTGAATTAAGTCTAGCGAATAAGTAAAATTTATTCTCATTTTAATATGTAAATTTAATTTTAATGAATTAAGATTTATTTTATTTAATATACTAACCAATAGTATTAATACCATCCATGTAGTTTTCCTAATTCTAAATTGTGTTTTGCTCAAAAAAAAA
>AYJT01103995.1:0-11039 GCA_001278415.1 Ocimum tenuiflorum
CCGCCACAGGCAGACCCAGCGACATCCGGAACTTGTTTCCGGCCGTTCCTCCGCGCCCTGAAACATATATGTAAAGCAAAATTAAGGATCTTTCTTTAGGAAACACTGAATTCACGTAAATAATGCGGGAGCACAGGTAGAAGCACACCTCGCTTCGACATTTTTGGTCAGAATCTTGAATGCGACGACCGCAAATGGTTGTTTTTTGCTTCGTTTAAAAAGGAGGATTTAGGGTTTAGTGAAATTAGGGTTTGCAGCGGTAGTTGCAGATACCTCGGGCCTGACTTTGGCATTTGGGCTTATAAATTTTCATATTGGGCTTTTGTAATTTGTTTTGGTTTTATTCATAGTCCATTTAATAACTACATGAGTTCATTCCCATATTTATATGGAGAAAATTTGCAACTTCGTCGACGTCCATCAATTTCACAAAAATATTTCAACTTTTAAATTGTTAGCAAAATCCATTAACGAAACGAATAATTTAAGTGTTCAGCTCATGAGGAAGCTCATCAAGCAGAGTTACTTGAAAATATGAAATTTTTATTTGGTAAAAATTATATTTTTATACTTTATTAGTAATAAGTATAGCAAAGCTTTGATAAACTTTGTTGTTAGAAGAATATAATAAATGTATATTTCTTGTGAATAAAATAATTTAATTAATGAATAAATAAATCAAAATTTGGAATGGTTGATTAAGTATAGAAGCCTTAGATGAGATCCATAACTGTAACTGCAATTCTGAAGAGAATCATAATTAAGTGGTAAGTAATTAATTGTATGGCTGTAGTTGATATTCATGTGCAGACTCGTGGGATTATAAAACCCTGAAACCTATCACAACATGTACGTATGATGTAAGTGTTGCTTGCTAATGCTATACACACACACACTAATTCCTTAACTTGTGCTTCCGATAACGCGAATGAATCATCGCAGCAGCAATACCAAAACACTGCAAACTCGACACACTCGACTGGAAATGTATATAGTACAACCCCTTGTGAATATTCACCATTTTTATCATCGGCGTCTTCTCTTTTGAACCCTGCACAATTTTGAATTGAAAACACTTGGATGAGCTAAGTTTGCTTCAAATTCTTTATACTATTGCAGGAAAGAAGGAAGGAAGAACGGGGATGATGTGTGCCAACCTGCATAAACAGATCAATGGACTTGCATTCCCTGAAACTTTCGATGTGGGATGAATAATCTGAGCTGGTGTTGAGGATTGTTAGCGGACAACCAATATCCCAGCCCCCACAGTCGCAGTGGCCACCAGATATCCATCTTTCAATAAGGCTTGAAGGCCCACCCTCACTCGTGATTGGTCCACCATGACGACCTGCAGGGATCAGTATCTCTGTGCTCGTCGAGCATTCCCCTCTACTACGACAGTGTTTGCCAGCTATCATGGTATCTGGTGATGCACTGTCACCGGATTTCTTAAGAAACTTCAGTCCCCATCCTCCAACCTCCGCCTCTTTATGGTGGTTGTAGATTTCTTTCACAACAATGGCAGCCATCTCAAGATTTTCACGGCTCTCACCCACATCACCAACATCCTCAGATGGTGTATCTTCAGAGATGGTGCCTGTTCCCCCCAACTTGGATAAGGATCTCTGCTTGAATGAATGACTTGGCCTGAAAACATTGACCACCTTCTTTGTCAATCTCTTGTTTTTCTTCGGGGTGTGATTTGAGGTTTGCGTCTTCCCTTCACGGTTGTCATTGTTGATAGATAGAACGTACTGAGTCTCTCTAACTTCTGAATTATCGGAAGAAAACCTGATTGAACTAGACACTCGCATCTTGGCAATACTTTGCAACTCCATGTCATGGATATCAGACTCTTTCTTGACATTTTTTCGCGACTGGAACGTGTAAAAGTAATCCACACCTTTATCATGAGAGGGCTCAGCCTTCGACAAGTCAGCTACATATATCTCTCTATTATCATCCACTGTGAAAACATGGTGTGGTAGTCCATCCTTCCATGTACACTGTAGCATTCCTTGAAATGAGGTGCCATACCCACAAGAAGATGACTGATCGGAACTGGAGCTTGTACTTGATATAGAAGCTTCCCTTCGATGGCGAGGTTCAGATGTGTTTCTATGATGATGAACTTTTACATCCTTTTCTAGGCTTGGAGTTATGGGACTGGCACCTTTTACAGAGCCCGCAAAATCAGAGTAGAATGGTTCACTCACATCATGTAAATTTGTTTTTACAGATTTAGCATTATGGTCTAAGGAGCCAAATTGCTGGAGCAAGGGGCTCTTCAAGATGTTGATCATAGTTTGGCTACCAGACAAAGTGCTGATATTCCAGTCAGCGGTGGAATTCATTACAAACTCAGTTCCACCACCCAATGGATACTCAATAGCCATAGTACTTGAACTTCTATCTTCGATATATGCTAAACTACTAGTATGAACAGGCAAAATATCCAATTTTGGAGTAAAATTCCAAGCTGCTGCCTGGGCTGCATAATTTCGTATCAATTCAAGGCAGCGAGTAACATACTTCTCATCAAAGGTTATAATATGCTTAGGGATGATACTACTTGGTGAGCCATGAATGTTGTGAACGAACAAATCCCTGCAAGTTGCACTCACTCTTGACCTCCTATTGCTTAGTATCAGCGTCTTCCCAGGCACTGTACTTCTTCTGCATCTTTTGGGCACAATGGTTTCTTGATTGGATTCTAGCCTTTCAGCATCATGCAGCTCTGCGTTTTCTTCATCACTGCCATATTTCCCCAGGTTCGTACTTGGGGATTCCATACTCCAGCTCAAAATCGGAATACATTAATGGCAGAAAGGGAGTAACTCTCTTTTCTGTTATACTCAGCAACTATGGTAGAAAATTAGGATTAGGTTTCTCTCATGCAAATCTTACTAAGAGCAATCTGGAGATTGATCAAATAAACATATGGTTATATTTGGTGTAAAAGGTCTCCAAAATACAAGAAAGAAAATGCAACTTCATATTTGAGAGAGAAACCGCAGACATAAACAATCCACAAAACCTCCAGTGAAAGGTTAGTTCACAGCTTATACGATGAAGTAAAACTTCTCGTATGTTCTCGACAGGCACTTCTAAATTTGTTATAGTAACAAATTCAAATTAAAGAACTTTCAACTTTCTTTAAGAACAAAAATCATAATATCCGAGGTGGTGGAAACATAAGAGCAATATCCAAAGGTGAGATCGCGGATACTCAGAAGGTAAGATCTTTACAATATAGAGACAGTCAAGATACTACCCGAAAAAACTGAATTCAAAGTAACATTTCACAATTACAAGAAGTAATTTCTGTCAACAAAAATCACCTATACTAAGATAAAAAAACTACTAGCTGACAGAGTCTGATTAAAAAGATTATAGAGGACAATATACCAACAAATCAGCCAACAGAGAGCCTTCACTTGATCCTAGCTCATTCAGGCTCTTGATAATCAAAACATATTTGAAGTAAATATCTGATAAAACAAAAAGACCTTGCTGTAGCTGAGTTATATATATTATACCAATTCATCTAATCCAACGAGATGCCAAACAGACGTATTTTTGTTTAAAAAAATCCCGAATATGACCAATAACCATAAGAAAATAAAAAATCATATTCGGTAACAACATCCGAAAAGCCCATAAATCCATAAATTCTCCTAAACTTTATACCAAAGCAACATAACAAACAGCATAAATCCAAATATAAACTGTTTTCTTCACTTAAAGAATTGGATTACATCCTTTTAAAGCAAAATCACTCCAAACTTTTGTCCAACTCGCCCTCTTCCCAAAATCCTTAAAAAACAATGAAACTCTATATTATCATTCCCAAGCAATAAGAAAGCAACAGAATTTAGCACAGAGTTGATAAAGAAGAAGAAAAATGGGTTGAAAGGGAAGAAAAAAACTTTACCGGATTCTCACAGTGGACTCCAAAATCTCGTCGACCCACGACAAGAAATAACTCTCGACAATCCACGGTTTATAACTCTGCTCAATCACCTAAATGTTAGGCGTATGCTTTGGAATCACATCACACAGAAACTTCAACTGAATAAGTAAATGGCCGAAAAAAATTGTATGGTGGGATCCACGCGTGACAAATTCTTGAAATTTCATGGCCCAACTAATCCTCTGACCCCCATCTCCGCGGACATACCAATACACCTCTGATTATTTAATACTTGAAACATAAATCGAAAACACACACACACTGATTCTAGAGAGAGAAAGAGGAGAGGGAGTGAATGAGCTGGTGCGCACTCACTAGGAAGCGAAAGAAAATGTGAGTGCGTAAACGAATGCAGAAACCGACATGGCCGTGAAAAACAAACGAGAGACCGAAGAGGAAGAAATTGGTGGACCCGACCCGACCCACCTTTTAGCTTATCATGCATGTGATGCCTATCTACTCAAACTCACTAATTATAATAAAATTGAAGATTATTAATATTTGAAATTTAAATGTTGGTGATTGCCTGAAATTGCAACATTAATTTTCTCTTGTCGCATCTACACTTTGCAGTGGATTTTGTTGTGAGGTGCTATTTATTGCACTCGTGCTGTTGCTGTATTTGGATTTTCTTTTTATATGACCCAACACTTTCCTAGTAAATTACTCTATTAGTGTATTTCTAATCATATAACTTAAATATTTAAATTCCGATTTACATCATATTTAATTATCATGATCAGCTATTTTGAATCTAATCAAGTTGACGTATCATGAAAATATGGTGTAATGGTGGTGTGTTAGTGACGATTGTTATGTCACAAATTTCTGTATTGCAATTGAAATCTACTGTCATGTAGTTATATTAGACTATCTACGGTAATAATCATCACTTAACTTAACTATTTAATAAAATATTCATTTCTCTTTCTTTTATATCACAACATCCAACCTAACTAAATTTATATTCACTGCAATAACCACCATCCAACCCAACATTATAAATAAAATATTAGTTTTTTTCACCTACAATAGAATTTAAAAAAATAAAAAATATTTAAAAAGTTTATATTTTAAGTTCTTAATTATGGTAAACAAATTATTATGCACTATAAATTTATAGTTGATATATCAAATTACAAAATTTAATATAAAATTAAAAATATATTGACAAAGCACACATATAATACATGAAAATTTTAAAATATAATTACATGTTCAACGAAAAAAATGAATTTTGTGTTGTATGTGAAACCATATCAATATTGGACTCCATTGAAAGAGATGTTTTTTTTTATGAATTTTGATATAAATATGTTTTTATAATTATTTAATATATACACAATTTTAACTATACTTAGAAAAATAAGTGACACTTAATAAAAGGGTGCCACGTGTCAACATGAGAATGGCTTTGAAAGGGATTGTGGGAAGGGCATGAGAATGGCTTTGAAAGGGGTTGTGGGAAGGGCATGAAAGTTCGGCAGACCAACTTTGGTCATCAAATATTAAGAATTTTTCTTTTTTTATTAAATATAAATTTTATCTTTTATGATGACTATCTCTTCGTAGTTATCAGAGTGAATGGTCTTGGTATAACAAATTAAACTTTCTAAATTTTATCGTTAATCTTTTACTTTAAACAATTTTAATTTAAAATATAGTATATTGTTTTAGTTATGAATTAAACATGTTAAAATATATTTATTTTCAAATGCCAAGCAATTGTAAACCCACGTTATTATTATTTGTTATATCAAAGTTGGACAGTTATTAAGCCTTTTGATATATATACATTTAGATGAAACTCTTTTCTTTGTTTAGGGCATGGAATGTACATTCTATAAGGAATCTTTTTGAAGAAAATATAAATTAAAATACATAAAAAAGCCTTTTGAACAAGGAAAAGGGTGTCATATATCCGCCTAAAATTGGTAGTATTTGCGAATACATATAAGGGACGCTTCACAAACAGGGCGATATAAACTTAAAAGTTCGGTTATGATTTGTCTTTACGTATATATGCAGTTATAATTACCTGTTTAAGACTAATTTACAACGGTTGTCTTGAAAGATCGTACCTAATTGTATATCCTGGAGTTAATAGTTTGAATGCCAAACTTTTTTTAACATTTTCGATTTCTTGAATATAAATGAACAATAGTTTTTCAGTAATGCATATCCATTGAAACTCGTAAATTCATAATTGTACATAAGTATTATTCGAGCATAATATATATGTGTGTCGTTGGTAACTAATATAGCCTTGACATAACGGTAACCGTTAAGGCTATTTGTTTGGAGCGAAAATTTCAAGGATGAATTCTTCCAATATTGGCAGTGATATTTTGATGGTTAAGTATATATATTTTGTTCGAAAAAAGCTTTTTCCCAGTTTAGGGTCATATTTTAAAAAAAATTGATTAAGGGGTCCGGGGATCATTCATGCATATGGTACTATATTGTCAACTACATTGCCAATTAATATGTTTTATACAAGCAATTATTATGTAATTTTTATCCCATCGAATAAGAGTTTACGACATTCTATATTGTTTAATTACAAACTTTTAACCAAAGTAAAAATTTACATCTACTTAATAATTGTAAAAAATCAATATAACATAACATAAAATAAAATAAATATAAATTATTAGCGTAGAAGATCTAGTCTACCTATATATATTAAAAGGATTGCCTCAACTTTCAAAAATATCCTACCAAAAATACTTGCTTTGTTTATAACTAATCCATATAATTATTACACAAATCAACGAGCGTGTGATAAAATGTTGTTAAAGGATTAACATACAAAAATTATCATAATTAAGAATATTATTTATTTAATCATAAATTATTAATAACAACGTCCACACTTCTATCGCACAGGACAGATGGCAAATTAGTCTGCTAACTAAGATACTTCTAATTTCATACTTGTGAATTATAATATTTTTTAAAAGAATAAAGTCAAACAAGTTTTCCTTTCAAACACAATGCTGCTAAATTTAAAAATCAGTGATGCAACGTCGTTTATTCTCAATTATTTAGCTCGTCTCATTTGAACTTGAATTCCTTTGATCGAGATTCCGGAAAATGAGTTTCATAAAATTCATATCTACAGCATATTTATATTATTTCAATGTTTTGGAATTGTTCATGCAAGAATAGTCTAATACTGGACTTTCATGTGATAAAACTTCGCGATGAAAGAGACTTTCCGCAACAAAAAATAATATTAATGGATTAATATGAATAAACGCTAAGAATGGTAAAAGATATAAATTTATTAATGTTTTTAAATCTTATATTTTTATTCTTTAGTTATTGTAATACAAGTATAATAAGTCTTTTAATTAATTTTGGTTACTTTAAATAAAAGATTCTGCGTAAATATAATATTTTTATGCTTAAATTGATCTATTTTAAAAGAAAAAATAAGTATTTAAATTTAAATGTATATTTAGTGAGATCATTAAGACTCAATTAAAGCTTAATAAGTTAGTGAACATTTTGAATCGTAAAGCTCAAAACTCATTTGATACTAAATATGTTAAACTTGAGCAAGTAGCTCATTGTATTACACGTGAACCTAATTAATATGGGTCATTGGTCAATCGCAAAGGCCCTGATCAGCTGAAAAAATTGTATGACCACATGGTCAGTGCGGCCTAGTCGGTGATTAATTGACCTAGATGATGATTTTTTAGTTTTAATATTCTTTGAACCAAAACTCGTTTCACCTTCAATTTTTGACGAAGAGCATGGATGCTATATAATTCAAAAATAGATAAAATACAGAAATTCAATATTAAATAGAACTCAATCCCATTTCTTTTATGATTCTCCTATTCGTAATATTCATATTGGAGCTTTTCTTTTTAATTTTCAAATACATGATTGTGACTTTTGATTTTGTGGATGTGGATGATGGTGACGCACCAATTAATAGATTTGTATTACATTTTTATGATTAAATATATCGTATTACTGGCAGCAACAAAGATGCAAGCGATATTGCTCAATATTAAAGGATATGCAAAGAGAAGACAATTGTGGAAAGAAATTGTTATATTTGAGTTCGACCTCTGGGTGGAAGATATGGTTGAGTTATGGAGTCTTGGATTGGGCGGTCATTATAGATGATTGAGCCTTGGATTATACTAGTGGAGATTATAAACAGATCTACTATGATATAATTCAGTCTCGAGATGAGTGATTATTATGTTGTAGAGTCTCATCATATTAGGAAGTTCTGACATAGTTTTGAAGCGATAAGTTTTATCAGTTGGATAGATTAAAGATATGTTTCATAGAGATTATAATTAGAATTTGGTTTCCCCTATTATAAATAGTTTATCTTGTAGTTAATTTTCTTGTGCTTACCGTTGTGCCTATCGTGAACCACATAATATTTTTAGTGAAAATTGTAGATTGATAGTGTCCCTAAACGTTGTCATGAATTGACGAATTGAATAAACACATACCGTATTTTCTTGTGTAAATGCTCTCATATCAATTTTGTAATACTATCTAAAGTCATTTTACTCATTTAATGCATTGGACTTGTTTTGTTGGTCAGATAACAGTGGCCATTTTGTCAAAACAGGAACACCGAATGCCTAATAGTTTCAGTCCCTTTCAAATTTCAATATAGGTTGAATCATTTAATTTGTTGATGCGCTCTGATTGATAACGACAGGTTCATGTTTGAATTTTGCTAGAGCCCTTGCACCAACAACCCTTTTGGAGAAACAAAAGAATGAATGAACCTATTATGTTCAAAGTCAAAATTTTGTAATCTAGGACTGCTATAGATTGTTAGCTACCGTTTATAATTTTGGTTATAGCATTATTAGATTATCATGACACTTCTATCCTTGACTTGGCTATTTATATGATACATTTAAATATTATTTGAAAAACACAGTAATAATCAATTTAATACATAACAACATAACATGCGTGCAATACATAAACAATGATGAATTAAATAGTTCTTATTTGGACGATAAACTCTGTGTGTATTATGCTTTTAGTTCTTACTTGACAATTTCTTTTGTTTGTTACAGGAAAGATGTTGTTTTTTTTTTAAGAAAAAAGATTTTCTTTTTAAATTGTTCCACTTGAGTCATTTGCCAATAGAAGCCAACTTGGTGCTCGGCTCGAGATGGAACTGAAGAAATGAGAATTTACACGACATAGTTAAAAAGGTGAACTGACAAGAAATCCAATTAATAGTATATATAAGTCTATCATCTCGAGGTGCAGTGGGTAAACACTTTTCCCTTGATATTAAGATTAAGGGTTCGAGTCTATGTGGGTACATCTGGGTGAGATTTATTGTAATTTAAATATAGTATTTTTTTTAAAAATAGTATATACAAAACTAAAAGAGTTATTCAATAGCTACAGCGTGTATACTATCACTCTATCGATCAGCACAAATACAAATTAAAAAGGTGAAAATAAATTACAGAGTTGTTAAATATATATGTTGTAGTAATTAAGGATGATTGATGATTTGGTATAAAAATGGTGAGATGTGTGAGGGGTTAGTTAAATCCAAGACTGAATAGGATAGTTGCATTTGAAGGAGTTCACTTCAGTAATGCGTGCAAATAGATCTGAGGTGTCGACCATGCTGCCATCTTCTTTGACACCCTAAAATCGGGACAAATTAAATTGACTTAGATATGATATAACAGAAGCAAATTCAGAATATACACACATTAATTACCTTATGTTGGTGATGAGGCATGGAATTTCGAAACATGTGGTCGACGTCATCATCTACGTCGTCGTCATGGTTGTTGCCTGCGGCACCATTTCTTGCAAGCTCTCCGAGTTCGTCATTCTTCGCGAACCTTCCTCTCACCCTCGGCCTACTGTCTGCAAGTGTTTTCCGGCAAGCGTACTGCACTTACATAATCATGAAATAATAAGATTTAATTTGAATATTAATGTTATAAAACTTTAATTGATGTCTGTCGTAGTCTATGCAGTTGATTAAGGCCACAAATATTGATATCTTATCTCCTCCCGTACAAGAGGATCTGTTCCTGTTTGACTGAAATTTTCTTTTGAAAAAATAGGATCTGTTCTTTTAATATGTTCCCACATCTTAATTATATTTCATATTCTTTGGGGGAATTACGGACACCAATCAATATTGTATGTGCTATTCTTTTGACTCATTTTTCATGTGGATGGAATTTGTCCATGCATTCAAAGACATGCAACTTCTACAACTGTTCCTACGATAGAGGAAAGAGAGATGGACCTTGATTTTCTTGCTAAAATTCCTTTCATTTCTTTTCTTGAGGTATCTATGGATCTTGCGTTTCCTTTCTTCAGCAGAGAGTTTGCCTACTTTAAATATGGGATCTTCCAAGCTTGAAATCTCAGATGCAAGATTTGTACTTGGACTACCATTCATCATGTGCCGGCTCTCGCTGCTACTTAATGTCTTCCAAACATACAACATGAACATCATTTGTATTTATCAGAACAACACAATCATATATATATCAAACTCAGATATATTAATGTGCCATTAATTAATTATTTCAAAAAGAAAAAGAAATACCTGGAGATCGCCACTGGAGCAACTAAAAACCCCAGCAAGCGAGTCCGGTAGGAATAACCCTCCATTATTATTATTATGATTATTATCTCCCCGAGACTCCAATTGCTGATGGGATAAATCAGCTCCCGCAACTAAACCAGAAGCCGAACCACCGCCTGTGTAAAAAAGCCATGAACTATCAAACGAAAGTGGCAGCGTGGACGACGAGTAGGATCCCATGTTGTAAGAGGGTTCCTTCATGCCTGCCGGAAAAGTAGGCCCCGGCGGCGGCTGATATTGAGGGAACAGATGAGGCACGTCTCCTAATAATTGGATTTGGTTGTTCATGGGAAGCGCTTCTTGATTGCTTTGGTTGTGAGGCATTGAAAACGAGGGAGATAAGCTGAAATCGATCGATGCTGATATGTCATCCACCGCCTCATCATCCACCACCACGCCCATGTTGTTGTTTCCATCGGCGGCCGGAGTAGTGGTGGT
>AYJT01104021.1:0-12313 GCA_001278415.1 Ocimum tenuiflorum
TGATACGCAAGTAATTTCCTCAGAAAAATAAAAATAAAACCTGAATAATAGAATGCTTTGAGTACAGTGTTGCATAATATTTTGAATGTAATTGGTCTTTTATTTCGTGTTATTGCATGGTTCCATTATAGTCGTTGCAACTCGAAAGGCTTGCCGTGTACCATGATACGAATCGCGATCCCTGGGTATTGGACAAGAGATGGGAAGATCTTAGCCCCAAGGAGTGGGTTGAGGTATATGCTTTTTCTGAAGTTATTTATGGTCTTACACTCATAAAATCAGTCCCGCCCCTTGATTTGAACATAATTACCTTCTCAGATTCAATTTCTTGTGTATATTGCTATATTAGATTTTCCAAGATGGCATTAATGAATCTTCAAAGAGCGGATCAATGTCTCCTTGGGCCAAGGAACGACGCTATTTGGTTTCACCCATTAATGGAGTTCTTAAGTACCACCGTCTAGGAAACAAGGAAAGAAAAGATTCAAATGTTCCATATGAAAAAGCTTCATTTGCCATTGCAGATGTTTCTTTAACAATTACAGAGGTACAAATCTTGATCAAAAGCTCTATCTGTAGTATGCACAAATTTATTGTTATCCTACAGTGTCAAGTACCTGGGAAGTCGATGACCTATATATGTTGTTACATGTTTGTGATTGCAAAGTAAATTGAATTTTGGAGATGAAGAGTTCCAGTTAATGGTTTTTAATTTGATTAAGCTTTTAATAAAATGTTTCTTGAAACGGCTTTCTCGTACTATCACTAGCTCTGTATGGAGAATATTTTATCTTAAGGGTTGCTCGCGGCGGACTGATGCTCGTTCTCAACTTTCTAGATGTGAATGAGGTGACCGAAAAGACGTTATGCCCAGACTCCTACATTTTTATTTTTACTTGGGTGTTGACTGCAGGATATAATTAACACCCTGCACTTTTTAACTTCAGTTCCTCCCTGTTTATAATGATTGGAAAGACATCTTGGACAGTATTTTTCTAGTTAGTCTGTTTGATTTTATACGCAGCAAATTTTCCAGAATGCGGCTTCATTTTGGTTTTCAATGAAAGAGATATAAGTCTTCCATGCATTTGATTATGGGACTCCTACCATTTATACTTTTATTGTTTGCCAGTAATAACATTTCTTGTTTCATATATATGGTGCAAGTATTAAGTGATTTACTCCTCTTTTCAGGCTCAATATCATGACTGGATTAAACTTATGGAGGCCATTACTGCCTATAGAAAACGTGTTGAAATATCTCATTTAAGGCCCATGATGCCTGTTAGGGAAGGTGCAGCTTTGTGGTGGCGTTATGCTGCTCAAGCTGGGTTGCAGCAGAAGAAGATGTGGTATTTTCACACTTATACCGAACATATTCAGTATTTATGAGTTCCATTTTATTGATAACATCTCAGACAGATTAATTAGAACCAACTGGGATGTAAATCTATTTCAAATTTTTCGAGAGAAGTGTAAATGGGGGATTATTTCAGAATTGTGTTGGTCTCTTTGGCTGGAAATGAATTGTTGGTTCAAGGACCAAGGGGAATATTTGCAGGTGGAATAGAGTTAAGTTCAGGGTAGCTTGGCAGGTATTTAGTTGGAACAGATATAAGCCTATTCTTTGTCAGATGTAACGGATATAATGAGAGACCTAAGTTACATTTTGTAGAAACACATGATGGTATCTATCTTTAAGGGATGACTCATCATTGCACAACCTTTCTCTCTGTTATAGAATTGTTTCTCTCTTATGAAAAGGGGGGAGGGATGACTTTAAAGTAATTGGGAGTAGACTTGAAAATCACAACTGTTTTTCTGAGATAAAATGTGAATGCACTTATACATACACGAGAATGATAGGGTAATAGCTACTTTACTTTGGTTTTATTTTTTTGAATTGCAAAACGAACCAAAAGTTCAATTTTGGAGATTATGTAGTTATTTGGGAGGGTACTACTGCTAATCAGTTTCATGGTATAATTATTAATAATGCTGTCATGATGTTATTAAAATACTTGTATAAACATATAGATATATTGAGTATATATGTTGTAGATGTGTCAAAGAGTCACTGAGTTTGATTTGTTTTTAAAAGTTAAGAATTTGGTTTTCATCACAGATTTTAGTAATGCTTAGCTGTCTAAGTCTTATTATCTAGAACATCCACAGTTCATCTTTGGTTACTGCTATCTTGTCTGACTATTGGAGTGGAGTTCCTGAATTCACACTGTTATTTGATGTAATTCTGTGGATTTTCAGCATTCTTTGATTTTTTTAACGTTATTTAACACAGTTCACTATTTTTGTTCCAACAGTTATCGGTTTTCTTGGGAGCAAATCCAGCATCTATGTCATCTTCGTAGACGATATGTGCAACTCTATGCTGATTCACTGCAAGGATTAGATATAGATAATTCTGAACTAAAAGAAATTGAAAAGGACCTTGATGCCAAAGTCATTCTTTTGTGGAGGTTTGCTTCTGAAGTTTGCCATCTACCGGTTTTTCTACTTGAATATAACTAAAAGTTTACAGAAGAAATCTTGCTTTTGGTTCTATAATCCCTGAAATAAGAGCCTGTTAAATAGGAAAATATACAGACGAATAGACACCTATCGTTGTATATTGCCCCTTTCTTGCCTTCTCTTATCACTGGATTAGGTGCTTTGAAAAAAACACACTATTCAGTTCAGATGCTTATTTTTGCTTGAATTTCAGTTTAGGTTGAGTTTCCTTGACTTATTTGGTTGTCAGACATCCGCACTATAGTTTCTCGTACTACGTATTATTGTGAAATCTTTTTCCTGATCATTATTTAGGTATCTTGCCTTGGAAAAGGTTGAATTTGTAAAACTTCTGAAAATATGCTACAAATAAACATCTATTGTAGTACATTCACTGCATGATCATTCTTGCCTTCACTTATCAATGCTTTAGGTAAATAGTTTGAATACATGCTCTTTGAATTCAGATGCTTATTATTGCTTGAATTTCAGTATGGGTTGAGTTTCTCTGGCTGGTTTGGTGGTTAGACCTCTGGTTTGTAATTTCAAGTTGAATAGTCATTGTATCTTTTTCCTGATCATTGTTTAGGTTTCTTGCCCATGCGAAGGTTGAGTCAGTTAAATTGAAGGAAGCTGCTGAACAAAGGATGCTTAAAAAAAGAAGCTGGTTTCCCGTAAGCTGGTTGGTATCAGTTAATCTGTTTGTTTCCTCAGTAGTATTGCCTTATTCTTCCTCTTTTCCTTTTGGGTGGTTGGAGTCTTACCTTGACCTCTTCATATTGTTTAATTCCATATTAGTCTTCTAACTATATGTAACATATATTTTACCTAAAAACTTCCAGAAATATGTTAAGCTGCAATATTTATAAGCATCCTCTGCTGAACAGAGGATGCTTAAGAAAAGAAGCTGGTTTCCCATAAGCTGGTTGGTATCATTTATTCTGTTTGTTTCCTCAGTAGTATTGCCTTATTCTTTCTCTTTTCTTTTTGAGTTGTTGGAGTCTTACCTTGACCTCTTCATATTGTCTGATTCCATACTAGTCTTCTAACAATATGTAACAGATATTTTACATAAAAACTTCCAGAAATATGTTAAGCTGCAATTATATGTATCACATATTAGTTCCTGTTCGTATAATTGTATGTTTCTCCTAATATGTATATTCTTTTCTTCAAGCAGGCGAAGTACTTCTGTGGATGACCCTGATATTGAAAATTCAAGTATATCTGGGTCAGTTGAAGAAAAATTGACCAAAGAAGAATGGGAAGCAGTTAATAAACTGCTAAGTTTACAGCCAGATGAGGATTTGGCTCAAACAGGGAAGGATGTGCAAAGCATGATACACTACATGATTATTGTATCTATCAGTAAAGCAGCAGCCAGGATAGTCAATATTGATAACACAGAGATTGTTTGTGGTAGATTTGAAAATTTGAATGTAGCTACTAAATTGAAACAAAAGAGCACACATTGTGATGTAACATTGCAGTACTATGGATTCTCTTCACCTGAGGGGTCTCTTGCTCAGGTCTGTCTTCTTAATCATGTTCTTATAATTTGGCTGTTAAATTATCTTGCGCTGTATCTTATCGGGACTATGATTGGTGCTCATTCATTTCTGTTTGGGAATGATTCGATTTTTTGCAATAGAGTGTCTCCAGTGAGCAGAAAGTGAATGCTCTGCAAGCTACTTTTGTGCATACTCCGGAAGGTGAAAGTGTAGATTGGAGGCTGTCAGCAACAATATCTCCTTGTCATGTCACGGTAATTCGTCATATAGTTTTTCTTTGTTAGTAATTAATATTGGCGTGCTTGTCGTAGATTCTATATATTAGTATTTCTTTTACATGATTTGTTTGTTATACAATTTATAGGTGCTCATGGAAAGTTATGATCGCTTTTTACATTTTGTGAAGAGGAGCAATGCAGTTAGTCCTGCTCTTGCATTGGAAACTGCAACTGCTCTGCAGGTAATATTTTCTATAATTCACTAGCTCCTGATATGAGAAGCCTAGCATACAGAGGAGGATATTGGCTGAGTGAGTCTAATCTTTAAAACTTCATAGAAGATATTTATGAACTTTGTAGTTTGCTGCTTCTTTGAAAAAGTATCTTATATACTCTAAAAAAAATTATATGTGAGAAGTTGATGAATTGTTTGGTTACTTGAGGAGGCCTTAAGTTATACTGGGAATTGTTAATATTAAATATCATCGATTTTGTTTAATTTGACTCGAATCATTTTATTCCCAAACAGGACTATCATCCTATAAGCTCCAAAGGCAACTTAGAAATCTTATTCTATCTTTTTTCATTTGACTCGAACCATTTTATTTCCAAACAGGACTAACATCCTATAAGCTCCAAATGCATCTTAGAAATTTTGTTCCTTATATCAACCGGAGACTCACTTGGTGGACTGTTGCTTTATAATGTTTTCTGGTTAAGCTAATATTTGAGCAATTACTGTATGGACAGCAAAAAATTGAAGAAGTAACTCGGAGAGCTCAAGAGCAATTTCAAATGGTCTTGGAAGAGCAGAGCAGGTCAACTTTGCCTACTCAATAACTAGACAGATTTCACTGCAGTGATCGTATTTATCTATGTTTGCTCCAATTTATATTATATCAAATGAACTGAACATCATAACTCATTCTCTAATATCTTTCTCTCCATCATCTATTTCACTAGATACTTTGAAAAATATTCAGTATTTCAATCTAAACCACATGCTATACAAAAACGGACATTGAATTACCATTTTGATCTCCCCTGAATGCCTCAAACTTTTGATATATTACTAAACTTTTGCTTTGTTTGCAGCTAATATATATCAGACTTTATTAGGTAGCAACTATACCGCCTCGGAGTGCCTTTGCAGACAGCTATATCACCTTAGAGTGCCTTTGTATAATCAGTTAGGATCTCTTCGTATAAATAGGTGACTTGAGTTATATATATATATATATATATATAGGGAGCGGATCCTGTGAGAATGACCTTAAAATGAGAAATAGGAATACATGCTTTTTGCTCAATATTTCATGCTTTTTTATAACATATTTTGTGCTTAAAAATCATTATAATTTTTGAAGCACAAGTTAAAAAATAAAAAGCACAAAACATCAAAACAAAAAGATCTCAACCGTTGATTTTTCAGATCCTAAGGCCTAGATTCATTCTTATTTCTCATCTTTGCTTTTATTCACCTGATCTCTTCTCTCTCTATATATATATAGAGAGAGAGGAGAGAGAGAGAGAGAGATAGAGAGATAGAGAGAGAGAGAATCTCTTCTCACCATGTTTGGTTTTCTATATTGTTCAATTTATCATACGAAAGGAAAAGGCATTGCTTATAGTTCTAGTTCTAACTGACCCTGTTTTGTTTTGTGGGTCCATTTGATGAGGAAGAAGATACTGGAACGTTTTTTGTTGGGGAAGAGGAAAAATATGCTGAGATGGTTATTATGGATAATGTTAAGCAAATAAGCTGAGGAGTCCTAATGTATACCAAATCTATGGTCAATGATTGAGGATTGACGCGTCACTTATATGCCTATCCACACTTTCATTTGGATACAATGTGGAACACTATAACATCCTATCGCCCTTTCAAATTGGATATCCACATCCGAAACACTCCGACTAGCAACCCATGCCAAAGCCCACATCCGGATGGAAACCTTTAAGCCCACTCATGGGGAATCCCTTTTCGTGGAGTACTGGGTGGCTTTTTGGACCAAATTGTTATGCATATAAGCTAAGGAGACCTAAGTTATCCCAAAACCATGGTCAAAGGGTTAAGGATCGGCTTCTTACTTATATGCCTATATACGCTTATAAGTGGATCCAATGTAAAACACTATAACAGATGTTGAGGAAGAGGATGAAGATTTTAGAACCTAGGAATTTTGGGAAATATGCTTTTTGTTTGGTTTTGTTGAGCTTTAATTGCTACTGTGAACTTGTGCTTGTTATATGATGCTGAATGTTTTAAACTGTGATGTTATTTTGTGGACTATTTGTTAATTGACGTGAAGTGATAACTGTTATATGATCTCCATTGGACATTTATAATCTTGAAATTGTGCACTTAAGCTACAATACCTTGCATACTTATTAAGTTTTTTTATGAAAGTTTGCCTCGCATGTTTGATGCGCTCATCTTCATCCCTCACCTCGGCTTTTGGGGACCATGACACCTCGAGTCGTATCACGCATTTCAAAACACAGGGTTTTGTAGCTTGTCTTGCTCCAATCAGATTTTGGTGCTACATGAATTATGCAATTTTGTGAACTTGCTATGCACATTTCATACCTTGTATTATACCATGGTTTTGAAAGTTCACATTTTCAAAACCCTTGAACCTTCAGTGCAGAAAGTTAACAGCTCACTAGGTTTATAGTTCCTCCTGAACTTTACAGCTTTAAAATAATTTGCTTCCATAAATGAAGCGATTAAAGCTGATTTTCTTTGTTCAATTGGAGCTGATTTTGGCCATGAATGTTTGCATCAGTAGAAGGATTTAAATATATTAATTTTTGTGATTCAAACAAAATATATATCATTTTACCAGGCATGTGCATCTCTTGTATTCTTTTCAGTTATCTGATCTTCCAGAATGTTTCCTGTTGTACAAATTGTTGTTATTATTCTTATATGCATTCTTCTTCATACTATCAGATTTGCTCTTGACATCGATCTTGACGCTCCAAAATTTAGTGTTCCTATAAAGTCTTGTAGCTCCAATGCTATTGAAAGTCATCTTCTGTTAGATTTGGGCCATTTCACCTTGCAAACTAAGGTATGTCATTTTATCTGTCCATGGATTTACTCAAATATCACATTGGATTACAAAACATATTTTATTTTCTCAACAGGAGGATGGCCAGCTCCATGACCACAGGGACAATCTATTTTCTCGTTTTTATATATCCGGAAGGGACATTGCGGCTTTCTTTGCAGATTGTGGTTCCATGACTCAGGATTTTAATTGGGGATCCCGACCTCCATTTTATTCCACTTCAGAAGATGGTGACAAATTTTATTCTCTTATTGATAGGTGCGGAATTGCTGTCATTGTTGATCAGGTATATTACTTAAGTGTTGTCATTTTTTTTTTTTGTGTGTCTTTAGATAAATGAATAATATAAAATCTTTGATCACTCAGATCAAGGTACCTCGACCTGGTCTTCCATCAACGCGCATATCTGTTCAAATTCCAAGCCTTGGCATACACTTTTCGCCAAACAGATATTTCAGGCTCAATGAATTGTTGAATTTACTCAATGGTGCAATGCGTAGTGAGGAGCAGCATACAGTAGAAAATCTACAAACTGGTCTTGTCCCTTGGAATCCACCAGATCTGGCAACTGAGGCTAGAATTCTTGTTTGGAGGGTATGTTGATATGTTGGAATCCCCAGAACTCAGTTGCTAATTTGGTAATTCAGTTTGTGAGCTTATTCTTCTGCAGGGAATTGGTTATTCAGTTGCCGCGTGGCAACCTTGTTTTCTTGTTTTATCTGGATTACACCTTTACGTGTTGGAATCGGAATCTTCCCAAAGTTATCAGCGGTGTACAAGGTTTACTATTTTATTTCTCTTTCTTGTCAAAATTTTCACCTTATTTCTTTAAGAACATATAATGACATTTTGACTTCATTGCCTTGGATTGATCTTAAAGAAATGTTTGTTATAATAAGATCCCTTTTTTGCTGTCTACCATGCAGCATGGCTGGTAAACAAATATGTGATGTTCCTCCTACAAATGTTGGTGGTTCACAATTCTGTGTTGCCGTGAGCACAAGAGGCATGGATATCCAAAAGGTAGGTTATAATTATGAGATTCTAATTACAGTATTCATCACACGAATGACTTATTGTATCTATGATTTAAAAATGGTATAATGGTATTGAAATTTTTTCAAGATTGTCTGGAGTGAGAACATTGTGGCTTCAAAAATTTGATGGATCTACATTGAAAGCTGCATACTTGTCCTGTATCTGAATGTTGCGAATCTGTTACATTTTTAAAGATACACATGCTTCTGCTGTGTACATGAATGTAGATACTATATTTTCTTTCAACACCAGCCACCCCGTTCTTTTCTTGAAACACTGTTTCTCTGTCTATTTGATTGGTAGGTGCTCTTTGTTTTGTGTTGGGTATCATTGTTCGAGCCCTATGTTGGTCTTCGTGGTTAGAAAAAAAAACAAGAACCTTTGAGGATAAAGTCTTTAGAGGATGTGTTCAATATAGATGAGTGTAGAGATGTTTAGTGGGTCTCAAATTACAAAGATTTTGAGGTCCTTTCCCTGTAGATATCACTAGAGATTGGAGTTGTACTATAATTAGGTTTGAGTTACATTTTCCTTATCCCTTCGTAATTTCTACTTTTTTATTTCTACAATAGATGTTGTTTCTTTAAAGCTGGTGAAAATCGTTTGTTATGGTTGATGAGATTGATTTTGATTAGACAATTTTTTGTGCAGGAAAAATTCCTAAGAGAACCTTTGGTTCTTAGTGTCAAATTTCATTTCTTTTTCATTTTCATTTGAAGTATGTGTCTTTTTGTGACTTTCTTAAACTATGAAATTACTTTAAATATTCTCTTTTCCTAATGCAAACTAGGCTCTGGAGTCTTTTAGTGCCCTGATAATAGAGTTTCCTAATGAAGAGGAGAAGTCAACTTGGTCGAGAGAACTTGTGCAAAGTACATATCGAGCTTCTGTAAGATGTGAATTATGTTAACTGGTTTCCTTTAATCTCCCCTCTCTTTGAAGAAGTGATATATATTATTATTCTTCATTATTTGGATGAAGGCTCCTCCATCTGTTGATATACTTGATGGCCTAAGGGATGGGCCGGTTGATTTTGGTGAATCTCGTGCCAGTAATGCAAATGCAGCTGATCTTGTTGTCAATGGAACAGTGGTAGAAACTAAAGTGTCAGTATATGGAAAGGTCAGACCATAAGGCTTTTCTGTTCCTAGAAGTAGTAATGTACTTTTGTGCTTGCTTCTCATACTTTCCCCTCTAATTACTCAAATTCACCCTTCTTTCACCGCCTAAGATCTCACATTCGTTTTCTTCTCTATTCAGTTTGGAGATGAGAAGCATGGGAGGGAACATGAAAAACTCATTCTCGAACTCCTTGCTGGCGGAGTAAAGGTTAGTACATAATTTGGTTTGTCTAACTAGGCAGAGCTGCAGTGCTGATTGTTTATGTATTAAAAGCCCTGCCCTTTTATGCGAGTGGTGTGCAAATTTTCTAACAGCTATATCCCGCTGCTAATTTTGTGTGTGAATTTTCTATCTTCTTGAGACATGATGATTTTTCCTTTTGTGGGGACAATCTCTTGCATGTCATTGACGTTTTAATATCTAATATTTTTAGATGCACCTCTCCAGTTGTGCAAGTGATTTGACGATGAAAGTGAAGCTGAATTCATTGAAAATTATGGATCAACTTCAGGATTCTCCGTATAGTCATTCTCAGTATTTAGCTTGTTCAGTTACAACAGATCAGCAACCAGGTAGCAACCCTAATGTAGAAATACAAGGTAAGGACATGCTTGCAGCAACAGTTGAAGAGGATGATATCTTCAAGGATGCACTGTCTGATTTTACGAGTTTGCATGACAATGCTGAAACCATTTTTCATGAGATGGATCCGTCTATAAACATTGTTCCTAGTGATGTTTTCTATGAGGCCATGGGCTCTGATGATTCTGATTTTGTATCTGTCACATTCTTGAAGAGGAATCCTGGTTCTCCTGATTATGATGGTGTAGATACACAGGTAATATCAAAATCAGAGATATGAAACAAGAGTAACACTTTGTAATTAAGCTATTGGTATCTTTGTATCTGAATTATGTTGGCAACTTTCAGATGAGTGTTGAAATGTCAAAGCTGGAATTTTATTGCAACCGACCCACTCTGGTAGCCTTAATTGACTTTGGTGTTGATATGGGCTCTGTAAATAACGGGGCAAATGGTACAAACACAAATCCAGCTGATGGACCTTTGGGAGACAAAGATAAGGGAGAAGAACAGGAGCTTGCCCCATCCATTCAGGGATTGCTGGGTTATGGAAAAGGTCGTGTTGTTTTCCATTTGAACATGAATGTTGATAGTGTCACTATGTTTCTCAATAAGGAGGATGGTTCACAACTGGCTATGTTTGTGCAAGAAAATTTCCTTCTAGATTTCAAGGTATTTAGTGAAAACTTATGCATGTTTGGAATATTCAGATCAATGCTTTTATTGGATTCTCACATTATCTATTTTCTGTAACATGGTTATTAATTACATACAATTCTTCCTTTGACTAAGGTTCATCCAAGCTCACTTTCTATAGACGGAACTTTAGGCAACTTGAGGGTGTGTGACCTATCACTTGGGTCTGATCACTTGTGGGGTTGGCTTTGTGATTTGCGCAGCCAGGAAGCTGAATCCCTTGTACAGGTATGTAAATTTGTTCATTGAAGAGATGTTTACTTTTGTTATGTTTCAGGCTAATGTTATTTGCTTCTTCCTTCGGCCTCTTTCCAGTTTACCTTCAATTCGTATAGTGTTGGGGATGACGATTATGAAGGATACGAGTTCAGTTTGAGTGGCCGGCTTTCTGCTGTTCGCATTATATTCCTCAACAGATTTGTACAGGAGGTATCTATTTTGGCTTTGAATATTCTTTGTTTTCATATACATCAACAGATTTGTCCATGAGGCATCTATTTTGGCTTTGAAAATTTTTCTTTGTTTCCATATACACTGGTCCGATTACATGCCATAGTCCTCTCAGGTGTCTCCATAGACAAACAAAATTGGCTGACACACCATTTTTGATATAAACAGAAATGCACTATAGTGAATTTCCTTTTATCGTCCATTAAAAATTATATGTTTAGTTATAGAAAAGACTTAAAAAACTGAAATGTAGAAAGATTTGGGAAGAAGAAAACTGAAAATGGCAGCGCCTCCCATGGAGGCAGCCGGTGGTGAATCCAAAGAAGAGCTTCTGAAGTTTAAGGTGGGCAGATGATTTTTTTCCGGGAAGGGGTGGGAAATCTCAGTTCATCTCTCAATTATCCAATACCACCTTAAATTGATAAATTCATTCTCGAACTGTAATTTCCAAAAAGGGAGGTTCAAACTATAATTTCAAAGCTCCATGGCTCCTTTGAAAAATCATTCTCCAAAATACATTAAATATGTTGTAATTATTTTTCGAATGTCAAGCTTTGAATTTATTCAAAATATCTTTTTGGAACCCACTTATGTTTGTCCGGGAAATGATTTTAAGTGTTTGTCGATGGTTTTTGAAAATTACAGTTTGTAGATGGTGGTAGTGTTTGCATACATTGCTTAGGTTTGGGAAGAAGAAATCTGGGATTAAGAGAGTTTTGGGAAGAAGACAACTGAAATGAACTAAAACATGCGTACCAAATTAGATCGGTGGAGGGGAGGTTGCTGGCTCTGATTGGTCGGGAAACGAGGTTGCTGACTGGTAGGGGAGGAGGGGAAGTTGCTGACTGGCTCTGACTTGTATTAGGTTTTTAGGTTATTATTATTATTATTTAAGGCTGTTTGTGTAATTTATAATTAATTATTGGTTTTCTTTTAATGTGGTGTGAAGCAATTCTCGCTGTGTGTATAGAAACACACAATCTTCTTATACTTTTTATTTACAAAAAGACAAATTTATTGATATAATAGAAATACTGATACAGGATAACATGGGAACAAGATGTCCACCCAAACACTGAAAAGTGAAGCTTTATTCTAAAACATTTAGCTC
>AYJT01104023.1:0-10149 GCA_001278415.1 Ocimum tenuiflorum
GCTTGGTTGGAGCGAACTCGGATAATGCCGCGCGCTTCTTCAACTACTTGCTGCCGTTGGTGAGCAGCAATAAGGGCACCCCGATGAGGCCCGGGGTGCCCATTGATATTTATGTTCATGCCCTCACCGATGAGCCTAAGATGGTCGCGTCGAGTCCTATGACCCGACATTGGGGGATTTATAGGTAAGGCTGCAAATGAGTCGAATCATGCTAATGCTTCAAATTCTTCTTTTTTTTTTTCTTTGACTGTTTTGTCTGAGTAATTTGCATTTTATTTTGTGTCGTGGTATAATTTCATTTTATTTTGGTTTCAATAGTTTTGCTTTTAGATATTCTCATACTTGCATGTCGGTCTCATATTTTGCACTTTTACTTCCGACTAGTTGAATACAGATTACCATAATTCACTCTCAATTCTATTTTATACGTCCACGCCCTCACTGATGAACCTAAAATGTATGTGTCCAATCTTATGACCCGACACTGGGGCATTTATGGGTAAGGTTCCAAACCAGTCGAATCGTGCTAATGCTTAAAATTCTTTTCCTTTTGAATAATTGTCTAGTGAACTGCATTTTTTTGTGGGTATAGTTTAATTTCATTTTGGTTGGAATAGTTTTACTTTATGGCAGTCTCATACTTGCATGTTAGCACCGTTAACAATTTTTTACACTTTTATTACCAAACAATTGAACATAGATTATCATAAGTTTACTCTTTATTCTATTTTATACATCCACACGCTCACCGATGAACCTAAAATGTATGTGTGCAGTCTTGACCGGCATTTATAGGTAAGTTCCAAATCAGTCAAATCGTACTAATACTTCAATTTTTCTTTTAATTGCCAAGTTTTCCATGCATTTTTTTTTTGGTTTCATGGCATAGTTTCATTTCATTTTGGTCCCATCAGTTTTACTTTCAAACAATCTTATACTTTCATATCGGTCTAACCATTAACGATGTTTTGCTTATCTATTCCCAAATAATCGGGAACACAAATTCCCATAACTCCACTCTCCATTCCATTTCACACATGATGACTCGATTTGGATCTGTGATTAGGTCGAACGGGCAGCCGAAATACAAGGTCGACCTATCGGGACAGGGACGCGACATTTTCCCCATGGTGATGAAGGGGATCATGGCCATGCCAAAACGGTGGTGCCTCTTCAATGGCAACACGACCGACATGGCCAAAGTGAATCAACAGGTCGCCCGAGCCTGCAAAGAAGGCGACTGCACCACCTTGGCCCCCGGCTCATCGTGCAGCCACCTCAATTTCATCAGCAACGTCTCCTACGCCTTCAACATCTACTTCCAAACCCGCTTTCAGGATGAGAGAGCCTGCGATTTCGCGGGGCTGGGTTACATCTCCGAAAAAGATCCGTCGATAGAATGTTTGTTTCCGGTGGAGGTCGTTAAAGGCCGGCAGCTCATCGACTTAAAGTGGGCCGGCGGAGCTTCGAGGGGTAGACCTTTTGACTTGTTGTTGTTGTTTTCTATGCTCGTGCTAGCCATGTGGAGTTGAGTTCTCGGAAAAGTAATGTATACGGAGATATACAAAATTAGGATTTTGAACGTCATGGGAAATAAGATATCATGTTTGCTCGAATTCATTCTTTCAATATTACAATTGGTGAATTTGATCAAGAGAATGATTAAGTATACTAATTAAAAATTGAAGCATCAAGTTCTGCAAAATTAATAATTTTATATTTTATGCTAATTTTAGTTAATTAGTTCGTTCACAAGCTCAAACTTGAATACTGTCAGACTTGTTCAATTCATGGGTTTCAGCAACTAAGGTAGAATGAATTTAGCTTACATCGTTATCATTACGACCCGATAAAGTTGATCGACAGACTGACTATACTAACTGAAATTTGAAACATCACGATATAAGTTATATACTAGAGCTTTTGTACGTTGTGGGGTATAAGATACCGTATGTGCTCGAATTTATTCATAAATGTGATCAAGAGACATTACACTAATTAAAAATTAAGACATCAAAATGCTTTGGGAGAGATTTCCAATGCAAATTCGTAAATTCTGTCAGGTTTTTATCTCCCCCCAACTTAAATACAATATTAAACAATTCTCATATTGATGTCCCCACATAGACTCGAACCTTTAATACTGCATCTCCGAGATGGTGGACTGTCCACTTTGTGTATAATGCAAGCATATCAACGCTCAATAAATATTTTTTAGGTAAGTTTTCATCAAAGAAACACAGACACGTGAGGTTTTATTCCTGTAAATTGTAAGCGTACAACGACCCTCGAAGGTCAACTCTTCGAGGTATAATCAACCATAGTCCCCTTTGTACCCCTATAACTTTAAGGGCTATCTCTAAATAGGCTTTGAGTTTTGTTCATACTAACGACTCGTCCAAACTTTCACCTTTCTTCTCAAGAGAATGCACCTATTTGAAGTATTGTGTAACAGAAATATAGGAACTTAATTAGCTAGTGGAAAGTGGAAGGCACCGCTCGCTTTTCACGGATTCAAGGTCCCCTAAGGATGACATTGTATGCAAATGAGGCATTCAAGGTAACCCCTCACTGAAATCGATCAAAATTGAAGCATTCTTGACATAACATTTACTTATTTTTTCAGATCTTGGAAAGTTTTGAACATAAGAAAGTTTATACGAAAATCATAAAAGTGAACAAAGGTTATGTTAATAGTTGTAATGAACATTTAAAAGAAATGGCTTATGGTTTTATATACACAATAGATTAAGGTTGTGCGTCCAAATAGAAACCGATTAAAAATACTATTAACCCAAATTCGCCAAACACCCGAAAGTTGGCCTCTGATTGCCAACCCAAAAATGACAAGGCTCAAAGCCCCACCGAAACTTAAATATTCAGTCGGGTTGAATCGGATACCGAACACTGAAAGTAGTCGAGGGGATAGAGAGAGAGAGGCCGGGGAGTCGAGGCGAAAACTCTAGAGAGGCAACAGAGGAAAGTGGGATGAATTGCCAAAATGATATATGGACTACGGAGAGCATATTTGAGTGTTAAATCTTTTTTGTTGTTCTTGCACACCCCTACAATAGATAATAGATATATCATTTAATGTAATTGATGATGATTCGAGTAGGTGAGAACTTACAAGTGAGGTATAATTGTGTATAAAGTGAATTCGGCAGTGAGTCTCTTTCATGAAAGGTAGCCGTTCCAAATTTGTTGACACGGCAAATCAAATCGCTCAACTGCCCACCGTGAGTCCGTGATAATGTGCTCATAGCTGATATGTTAATAAATTAGAGATGACGACAGATCAGCCGTGGGCATATTATCACGTGATCACGGTGTGTATTTGAGCGTTTCTGTATATTTGAGTACCGACCAAAATGACGGATCATATATAAAGACATATAACAAGGATATATATCCATATTACTACTTAAAAAACACAACAAATCATAGTAATAATTTTTCATGCAAAGGGATCAAATATTTTTTTCAAATACCTTGAAAACAATGAGTAAATAATCAGGTGAAAACTATCCCCGAGACTGAAAAGATGAACAAACTGACATTCACAACCAACACTATGTGCATATGTACGAAACCCGTGTGTACATACACACACTGAAATGCGAAATACTGCTCAAACTTAGCTGAACTCCTGAAGACGACGGTCCATGATGCTCGATACAGCATCGAGGAAGGCAGCTTCGCTCGAGCATGGGAGGACGGAATCCAGAGCTTCTTCCACTATCTCCTCGACCACGGATATCTTCCTCACTGTTTCTCTGCACATCATGTTGCCTATCTCGAATGGTGTGAGCCCTTTTGCAGCACCTTTCTTCAGAAGCATGGTGGAGATACGCAGCACGCGAGCACACTCGTTTGGTATCTCCCACCCGTAGAATTTGAGCATCGCAATGTCCGCTTCTGCATCCATCCAGCTTATGTATTCGAGGGTTTCCAGGCTGAAAGGTTGGCGAGCTTGAGGCCAGTAAAGCCAGTCGAATGTGCAATCTTCAAACTACAAGGACAGAATTAGGGATAAATAATCAGTCTCAATGTTTAATCCAAATTATATAGTTATTTTAATCAGTCTTAATGTTGAATCAAATCAAATCAAATGCATGAACCCAAATTTTATGGCATTGTACAGTGGAAAAAAGGTTTCCATACCTATGCTTCATGAAAACAAGTCTAACTACTAAATGAGAAATGGTGAATTTAATCAGATCAAATGTATAAAACCCAAATTATGTGGAAAATTTAATCAGTCTCAATGTTGAATTTAATCAGATCAAATGCATGAAAGCCAAATTACATGGCATTGTACAGGAAAAGAAAAGCTTCCATATCTATGCTAGATTAAAATAAGTCCAACTACTAAATGAGAAATGGTGAACCAAGTAGATGAGACTTACACTATATGGCAAGCAATAGCCATGATCAATAGGGATGAGCATAGTTCGGCCATCTTCGCGTTTACTCATTAATATATTTCCAGCATGTCTATCTGCATTGGCCATCCTCATATCCAAGACTGCAATCTTGTGAACTTCCTCAACGGGGAAGGCACCGGGCCCCATATCCTCACAACTTCCATTGTTCTCCATGAACATCTGCAAAGAACCAGTCTTGACAGACACTCCTCCGCGATGATTAAAGGATTCGTGCAAACATTGAACGAAAGCAGTGGGAGGAACACCGGCAAAGCCCCTAACATCACCAGCGAGAGAGCGCCTACCGCTTTTGGGATGATCGAGTAAAAAGACAGCACATTCCCTGATTGCACCCTCTCCAACTTTCGTCCCCTTTTTTAGCCCTTCTCCATCCTCCGATAAGGGCAGCCCTCGAGGGTTGTTCTCAGCCATAGGCTCCTCATCTGATGGCTTGAAAACAGATAAATATTTAGTTCCTGAGGAATCAAGCATGAAATACACCCCACCAGTTCCCTCCATGGATCGGATTGGATAATTCCCCTGATCCAATCCTTTCCTAGTGGCATTAATCAGATCAGTAATCTCAAGTGGCAATTCGATCTTCGGGTTAACAATGACAGGCTCCAATGAAGTTACTCTTTTAGGGGTCCTCCCCCTTTCTTGGTCGCATTGTCTCACACCATTCTGCTGTGGTGCAACAATGGACAACTCAAAGTTCTTCCCTACCGGCGAAACCCTGATTTTAGTAGTTTTTCGAATAAATAAATGAATCACGGCATCAGCATTATTCTTGGATAGATCACTAATCAGCCTTTGATCCTCAATCGGCTGGCCATTCAGCAAAACCTCGTGACCCTCGACAAGCTCCAGTCTCTTCTTTGCAATCTCACGCTTGAGATAACCAACATCACGGCTCCTTTCCACATTGAAAGTGAACTCCTTACCACAACATGTCCTCACTTTGATTTGCTGAAGCTCAGGAAGGCGAAGGATCAAATGCAGAACATTTCCATCACTCAAACCATAATCCCTCACGAGGGAATTGCTTCTTGCCAATTCCCTACCACCACATACTAACTTTTTCTGATTTCTACTGAAAATTCCTTTACATGTCTGAATCCGAAGCTTAACGGATTCAATCGAATCAGACTCCAAAACCCTCATTGTGACCCCAGAGTCCGGCGTACCCACGTATAACCGAATCGATTCTTGACTATGTTCAGGTAAAAGTGGGGGTAAAAAAGTCAGACTCCCCTCGTTGACCGGAGTGAAAACCAATCCAGCAGACGACATTTCTACGTTTTTATCACCTTCAACTCAGAATCCCCAAATCCTAAGAGAAAGCTACACTACCAAACCCTAACAAAAGGAATAATTACCAAATCATCATGTACACGGCCTTCCCCTCAACGCAACTAATTCTACCCAAACCCAAGAAGCCTAAAACGCACGAAATTCACGGAAATCACCGCACAAATCCTAAAAGGATTCGTGATTGGCCATTTAAACAAAACATGACAGAAACAAATACCAAGCTAAAGATTAAATTTTTTTCACAATTGAATCTTCAGGATTGAATAAATACCGAAAATGACGTGAATCGCCGTGGAAAAAAGGGGGTTTCTCGCCGGAGAGCAAGAGCCGAGCTAATCGGCGCCCTCGGAAGAGGAGGAGGATTAAAATCGGCGAGGGATTGGACTGGGAATCAACGGGGCTCGCGGCGATTGAATGGAGAAGGAAAAAAACTGCAGATTAGCCTTTGAGAATTCTTCCTTTTTCTGGGTGTGTAGTGAGAGAAAGTTCACGTTCGGTTGGAGAAGAAGAAAGACGACGCGGTTTTAGCCTTGGAATTTTGTAAAGAGCGTTGAATTTCGACTTGACGGTAAATGCTTAACGTCATCTTCATTTCTACCTTTAAATTGGAAAGATATATTATTTCAAATTTAGTTTGAAATATTAACCAATAATTTGCAACAAATTTAAGTTTGTCATACAAATGTAGCTTCTCTGTGGAATTTATGTTATCTTTTACTAAATTTAGAGTAAGTTTAATAGAATTTTCAATTTCAATGTTGTAAAGATGGTGTGCAATTTATATATACATTTTCTTATAGCTTAATGAGGGATATATTAATTAATATTACTAATCTCTTAGCAAAGTAATATATTATTAGAATTTTCCTGAGTCCAACCCTCAAAAGATGGTTTAGTTCTCGATACAAAACCTGAAAGATGAATTTTCAATTTAGGATCGAAAGCTGCCTAAATTCTCAATTCATGACCTCAACATGAGGTTCTGAATTGAGAATCTAATGATTTTTTGAGTCCCGAGTTAAGTATTTTAGAGATCTTTCAAGTCTTGAATTGAGAATTTTGAAATTTTTTGGGTCCTGAATTCAGAATTCATAAATCGAGAACAAAACCATCTTTTGAATCATGAATTGAGAATACTCCGTTATTTATTTATAGATTGTGAATTCAATACACTTTAATTTTGATAGTTTCTTATATATAAAAAATAAAACCCTCCCTTGGGAAAAAGAACACTACGTGATAAATTATTCAAAAATTTTCAATTACATAATAAATTATTTGAGTTTTCAAATACGTGATAAATTATGTGGAATTTGTTCAAATTATATAACAATTTTTTCTCCGACGATAAAAAACTAATCGTGCACCGTCGTACTTTCATGTGATTGAAAATTCGAATAATTAGTTATCTAATTAAATTTTTTCTAATAATTTATTATGTAATCGATGATGATTTGTATTACGTAAAATTATATTTTCACATTATTATCCTTTGTACATAAATAAAATTTCACAAATAGCCAAAACCTAAAATGGGAAAAGCACTAGTGGAATTTGCCACAAACGACAGCTAAAATATTTGAATTCTTTGTAAAAAGGAAACTATCCGTTTGCAATTCCGTTAAGAGATCATTCATTCAGTCTTATAAAATGTTATTAAAAATTTACATAATTGTCGCATTCAAAATGTATTTGATTTGACCAACCTCCCCAAATCAACAACCCGCACCCACGGCATTGACGAATGGATTCAATCTCATATTTTATACCGATAACAAAAATATTATATTTATCGAAAAACTTGTGTTGGACCGTCTGAACGATTTAGACGTATCTAAATAGTTTATTTCTACCAACCCAAACACATATCTGTCCTAGATCTAAACCTGCTTAAATCATTTTCTTTTAGAAGAAATTAAATTTTATTAATTTCGATATTGATAAGCAAGTGTTAAAACTTGCATCGGAAACTCATTGGTCCAAATGACCATTTCATTACAAACTGCCCCAAAATGAGCGATATAATGTGCTATACTATTTGCTTCACGAAGCATATGACAAATATCAATAAGAAAGTTGCCCTTTACGTGATTGATCGTTATTGCCATATCACGAGTTAGAAAAGGGGAAGAACCATCGGCCTTCTTCAACTCGTTTGTTGCCTCCATCGAATCAAGGAACAAAGTGAATTTATCCTCCAATGTTTGCAGCCCCAAACCCACGCCATAGAACACTGCTAAGATTTCAGCTTCTAAAACTGAATGTTTTATTTAAGTGGTTTAACGGGATACATCATCTTCTATTTATTATCTTAAAATATTTTATTGCTATTATATATAATAGCTTTATAGACAATTTTTTCATACCATTTTTATTTTCTATTCCACCTCGAAGAGGCTTGAATTATTGCATCTATGTCAATTTCTAATAATGAAGTGGATGTCGTATAAATAACTAAAAATGTAAAAGATTTAAAAGTCTTGACATTTTTTTTTGCAATTATGAGGATAAAAGTATATAACCCCTGTCCCCTAATATGGTAAATTGGTCATGTATCCCTTTTTTAATAACGAGGGACGTGATACTTTTTCGATCAACTTTCTTTAGATCCTGTTGCCCGACAAACACACCCACAATGTGACACGTATACAAAAATAGAAAGATATGACAACCAAACAATATATTATATAAAAAAATTTCTTATTTTGCAAGCATAAGATACCCAATGAAAAAGTATATAAGCATAGTACAAAATTTTTACAACTTTAATTGATTCATTGACCTTTCTTTACCTATTACATTGTCTCTCTTTCCCATCACTCATAACCATCTATTTCTACATTCTCTTTTTCTTAATTCTTACTTTTTGTTATGTTATATTCAAATTCAGGGAGTAATTTGAGATTTATTAAAAGCAACGAAAAGGGTAGAAGACTTTCTAGCCTATTAAATAATTTAAATTTTTAATAAAAATCCAAAATTTTTAAAAAAAAATTTCAAATAGGTGGGGACGAGCATCCCACCGTGCCCATGCTATTAAGAGGATCTATTGGGTCATTTCCTTTTACTTTCAAGTTGTTTTCTTTTTGAAGTTATTCATGGTCATATGAATTTGAATCTACTTTCATTATTAGAAATTTGGACGGTCTTCTATTATATCGTTTAATGTGGAGTTGGTGTCGTGTTCGAAATTCATGTCGGAGTGATCGCGATCATGTTAATAGTTTAGTTAATATTCTCTCAATTGTGTAGATTTTTGGGACTCGTTCGTAAGTGTTTGTCATAGCTGATTATTTAAGGCCACGGTGGATCAAAGATCGTTGGACGAGAAGATAATTGTTTAGATTCCAATGTTGAGCAGTGGAACGACGCTTCAAAATCCAAATCAATTTCAACTATAAAATTATAGTTATATGAAATCTCCCAACCTGGAAATGAATGTATAGACGTATCAGAATCTTAAACCATCAAGTTAAATGTACTCAGTTTAAAATGATTGAATCGATATTTCGCAAGATTAAATTATTTAGAGAAGATCTCATGTTAAACTGCTTAAATCATTTATGCCAGTTTATACTTTAGGATCCAAAGTGAATATATGTTTGGTTTTAGGATAAAGTGCATATATGAGTTTAGGTTGATGGAAACGAATAATTTAGATCTACCTAGATCATTTAGGTGGTCTAACACAAGTTTTTGCAATTATTTAAGGAACTATTTGTTTATTTCATTATAAATCGAGGTCCATGGGGCCCATATAAACGGGCTTCAAATCAGGCTATAAATTCTATTCAAACGGATACGGGCCGCGCGTTGGCCCAGTTGTCATTTCTACGACGGCACCTTGTCTTTTTCTTTATTGTTTTTTGAATTTTGAAAAATCGAAAAAGCCAGTCACCTGCGACGACGTCGTTTGCACTCTACCTTGCGCATCCATCATATTCATCCATTTTCAAATTCGATTTCACCTGTTAATTCTCGTCTAGCTTCAGAAAGTAGGCGATTTTCGCCGATTCAAGTCCACGGATCATTGACTCGGAGCTGAGCTGCGGATATGGAGAATCTAATATCATTGGTTAACCGATTGCAGAGAGCCTGCACCGCTCTCGGAGATCACGGCGAGGAAACGGCGCTTCCTACTCTTTGGGACGCCTTGCCTTCTATTGCCGTCGTCGGCGGTCAGGTCTGGTTATCAGCTCTCACTCTCTTCGCTTTTACACACACGAACGCAAAAGTTATTGTTTCTTCTTTTAGCTTGATCTGTGCGGAGATGCTATTTTCGATTTTATGTGTTTTTATTGTGCTGTTGCTTGCTGTTTCTGTAGATCATAGATAATGTTGATTGAGTCTGTAATTTGATGCTTATCCGTGGGGATCGGAGTTTAGATCGGCTTCTGAACTGTGGTCG
>AYJT01104024.1:0-12292 GCA_001278415.1 Ocimum tenuiflorum
TTCACTTGTTTGTTCGACGCTTGCTGTTTTCGATTTGAGCTGTGCTTCTTGGTTATTATGTTTATTGCCTTCCTAAAATTGACATGATAATAGAAGATGTATATTATGTAGTGCTTATGTGTAAAGAAAATTAATGCATTGATTTGATTAAACTTGTTGGCAAAAGCTGTTTCACATACCTGAATTTAACGGAACGAAATATGTGTACAAGATTAATTGGCGCACCAATATAGAAATTTTTTTAGCTCAAGATGATCTGAATTATTGCAAGGCATGTTGTTTTGAGTATTTTCTGGATGATCATCTCCCTTTTAATGATTTTGTGGATATCTTTCATGCATTCAGCTGTTTTTCTAATCTCCATTTAATATTGCTACTATAGAATGTGTGGCTTTGTTTATTTGTTTTTATATCTTACTGACCCTACTTATTTTACCTTTTTTTTTCCGGTGATTGATCCAAATGTTGTAGAGTTCTGGAAAGTCTTCAGTACTTGAAAGTATTGTCGGGAAAGACTTTTTGCCTCGTGGATCTGGTAATGACTGACTTTTAATTATTCTGAGTTTTAATAGTAATCATGAACTGAATTCCCTGTTCGATATGATAATGATCTTGAATGCAAACAGGTATTGTTACTAGACGTCCTCTTGTTCTGCAGCTTCATCGGCTTGACGAAGGTAGAGAATATGCAGAATTTGGACATCTTCCTAGAAGGAGATTCACCGATTTTGGTAAGTTATTTTCCCAATGGAACTTAAATTTCCATAACGTTGTCATATGGGATGGAATCTCTTCTCATGCCTTTCTTTGATTGTTCCTGTGTACGAGTTTTCTACTAACTCCCATCACTTTTTCATTCGTTGCACACGTCTTAGACAAATGTTTCCCTTCAAGAGAACTCTTCAAATTCTCGTTTATTTATTGATGCATAATCTTTGTTATATTCTGCACAGCTGCTGTCAGAAAGGAAATTGCTGATGAAACTGACAGAGAGACTGGGCGTACTAAGCAAATTTCCACAGTCCCAATTTATCTTAGTATTTATTCTCCAAATGGTAAGTCAAGTATAGATTTTTATTATCTGCCATTGTTACCATTGCATTGCATAGGTTTTAAACGAACATTCATGGTTGCTGATATCAAAGTTTATTATTTTTAACTTTTGAGAAGAACTTATGCTTTACTGTTTTTTCTTCTTTTCTTCTGCACTCTTAATCTCTCTGTCTAAATAAAATTAACATTTAAAAACTCCCTGAATTTGATTCAATTTTTTACTATAATCTAATGTTCAGAGAGAAATAACTAAATTGCCCATAATTTTTGTGATTGCAGTGGTGAATTTAACTTTAATTGATCTTCCTGGACTTACAAAAGTGGCTGTTGGTGAGCTTTCTATTTTCCTCCTTCATTAGTTTTAGCTACTACTTTTTTATTCTTGGTATCCTTTTGAATTATAGACAATGTTTAATTTGTGGTTTTTTATAGAGGGTCAACCAGATAGCATTGTGATGGACATTGAGAACATGGTCCGGTCTTATATCGAGAAGGTATTTTGCCACTTTATTTTACCAATTTTTCAGAACATTCAGGCACCCTTTTTTAAATTTGTCAATAAAATAAAAAAAAAAAAAAACTTTGTCAAGAGAGTTAAGTTTTCTGTTCACTTTTAAAGCTTTATATGTCTGTTCCGTTTTAATTCAAGACATATTTGCTTACTCATGCCTGTATAATTTTTTCAGCCCAACTGTATCATTTTGGCTATTTCTCCTGCCAACCAAGATCTTGCAACATCGGATGCAATTAAGATATCTCGTGAAGTGGACCCAAAAGGTATGTTAGTATTGTTGCAAAGCTGTTGGTTTTTGTGTTATATTCTTGCATGTCATTGGAACCATTAATGATCATTCCACTTACTGATTTTTTGTAATAATATCTAGTCACCATTTGACATTCGACTTGTCTTATTTCAGGAGAGAGAACTTTTGGAGTTCTTACAAAGATTGATCTTATGGACAAGGGTACTGATGCTGTAGATGTAAGTTTACAACTGTAGATACTGATATTCTCAGAGATTTTAGGAAAACAAGTAACAGTTTAGTTTTAATACTGAGTATGCTATCCTGGCCTGTCTTTCAGAATCTGTGTTGGTTGCCCTCGAAAAATTCTGATCATTATTTATCTGGATATGTAGATCTTGGAAGGGAGAGCATACAGGCTGCAGTTTCCATGGATTGGTGTTGTTAATCGTTCTCAACAAGACATCAACAAAAATGTTGACATGATTGCTGCTAGGCGCAGAGAGCGGGAGTATTTTGCTCAAACTCCGGAATACAAACATCTTGCTCCCAGGATGGGTTCTGAGCATTTAGGGAAAGTCCTATCTAAGGTGAGCATTTTCTTATTGTAGACTACCTTTTATTGGCTTATGAGATCTTACAGCATTTTCTTTTGTCTTAGTGAATGTCTTTGAAGTGTTTTCGCAGTGTACATGTTAAACTTAATTTGATGCCATGTTTTTGTCCTTCATTTCTTGTTAACAATGCTGAAATGATGGAAATAGAAATCAATCTGATACTTTGCTAATTTCCAGAAAAAAAATGAACAATTGATATGTAATTTTTTTTTCAGTCACAGTGTATGGTGTACAGATAAAATGTTTTATAATTGTCTCTTTGTCTGCTGCTTTTGTAGCATTTGGAAGCTGTCATCAAATCACGAATTCCAGGCCTTCAGTCACTAATCAACAAAACTATAATTGAGCTGGAATCTGAGTTGAGTCGTCTAGGAAAGCCCGTTGCAACTGATGCAGGAGTAAGCTTTTGCCTTATTACCTTCTGGATATTTGTGTTATTTTGGCATTTAATTTATTACTTTTAAGTTGATTGGTCTTAGGATCTTCTCTCCAGTTGACTTTTTTTATTCTTTCGCTGAAATTACTTTTCTTGTATGTTCTCTCTTTCGTCCTTTTGAAAGACATGCTTTTGACTAATGACTGTTGCATTTGTGACCTGGAAATTTGTTGATATGACTCTGATTGCAGGGAAAATTGTACATGATCATGGAAATCTGCCGAATATTTGACGGAATATTCAAAGAGCATCTTGATGGAGTGTAATACATGCTTTCTGCTTGCCCTTGGCACCATATATTTTACATGTTTACTTTGATTTTAATATTTTTCCCGCCATGCCTTGATTTTGCAGTCGACCCGGTGGTGATAAAATATATAATGTTTTCGATAACCAACTTCCTGCTGCCTTGAAGCGCTTGCAGTTTGATAAGCATCTTGCCATGGAAAATGTACGCAAATTGATTACTGAAGCTGATGGGTATCAGCCTCATCTTATAGCACCCGAACAGGGTTACCGCCGTCTTATTGAAACGGCCTTGATTACTATTAAAGGTCCTGCTGAAGCTGCAGTTGATGCGGTATGCTTATTAACTATTAATATTTACTTTTTGTATCCCCATATGAAGAAGTCTTTCTGGTTATACTGCCTTAGGGAGCTAATCTTGTTGCATTTGTTAACAGTATTTGTTTCTGAAGTAGGTATTAATTGTGCATTATTCTTATGCTTCTGTCTTTCTTCTCTTCAGGTTCATGGAATACTGAAGGAGTTGGTTCACAAGTCAATTAATGAGACTGTGGTAGGTCTTCTTTAATCATTGACTCATTGTATTGTATGTTATTATGATTGGTTGTTTTCATTTATGTGGAGTTATTACACATGGCAAACCTAGATTTGTATCTCTCCATTTGTTTTTTCTGTTACCCTGAGAGCATGCGTGAGTTCGTCTTCTGCTGCTACTCATATACGAGAAATTAAAGTTATATATAGCCTCAGCAGAATAGCTTTGTGTGAATTATTTTTCATATAATCGTGTCCAATGACTAATCGAAACTTGTCTCCTTTCTTTGTAGGAGCTAAAGCAATACCCTTCTCTCAGAGTGGAGGTTGGAAACGCTGCTATTGAATCACTGGACAGGATGAAGGAAGAGAGCAGGAAGGCAACTCTACAGCTCGTAGAAATGGAAAACAGTTACTTAACTGTAGACTTCTTCCGGAAGCTTCCTCAGGATGTCGAGAAGGGTGGCAATCCGACCCACTCAATCTTCGATAGATACAACGATTCATATCTTCGCAGAATAGGTGAGTGCAAGAGTAACACCTTAGTGATTTCAACATCTCAAATATTATGTCACTCTCTTCCTAATGTTTAACCTACTTCGACAGGAACAACCGTGCTGTCTTATGTCAATATGGTATGTGGAAGCTTGCGAAACTCCATTCCAAAGTCTATCGTATATTGCCAAGTCCGTGAGGCGAAACGCAGCCTGCTCGATCACTTCTTCACCGATTTAGGAAAGAAAGAGGTATTAACACCCCCCACCCAAAAAACAAACCATCTTTTTTCCTCCCCATATGGAGAAACTTTTTATCTAAACCATTTGTGGACAGGCAAAGCAGCTGGGAACATTGTTGGATGAGGACCCGGCTATCATGCAGCGACGAGTGTCCCTCGCAAAGAGACTGGAGTTGTATAGAGCTGCTCAGGCAGAGATTGATTCAGTGGCATGGTCAAAATAGAGCGATGATGCTTAGCCTACTCCTTTTGCCTTCTTTCCCCCCTTTGTCTATGTAGAAGTTCCTCTATTCTTGGTGTGATGATTAATTGACTATTCTTTGCACTCGAGATTTTAATCTATATATATGTGCTTCAGTTGCTAAATCTATATGCCTCCACTTTTGTCTGTATAATCATGTCTCGACTCTTTTATTTTTCCTTGTAAGAGATTTGACAGCACCCATCATTTTTCCTCGAGGTCTCTTGTTAGACCTGCCTAAATGATTTAGACGGGTGACGGTTCAACCTATTTATTTGACCTATCCCTATCCAATTTATCTGGGCTTGGGTCATGGGAGTGAGTGATTCAAATCTGTTGGACTACCACAAATTTTTGTCTTTGTTTTATTTTTTTTGGGCGTATACGATTGATTTTTCAAAATAAATTAAGGATAAATCTGGTTAAAAGTTTGAGGTCTGAGAGAGTTAAATTTTAAGAGATCAAGTTTTCTTCATTCCGACGTAGCAATAAATATTCAAGGAAGGTAACCAGAGAATAAGAAAAACCAACAAAGACTGTAATGCTTTGTTCCTAAGAATTTTCATTTTTCCGTTAAATTAATGGAGTTTCATGAAGAGTTCGAATTTTCGGTCTCGTTTATAGAAAAGAGTAAATATACATACAATTTTACGGCGGTATTTTTCCTTTTTTTTTTTTATAATGTGATCGATATGTAATATACCATAAAAAATTCGACATCTTTTTCACACATGTCATTTCTGAAGAATGTGGAGACAATGGATGAAAACTCCGTAGATGATACTTGTAAGATAAATCAAATAAAAATCGAGGGAAAAAAAATGAAAATATAAAAATAAAACAAAAAAACAAACAAAGTAAAGAAGAATAAAAATGGAGGTGCGGGGAATCGAACCCCGTGCCTCTCGCATGCGAAGCGAGCGCTCTACCATATGAGCTACACCCCCAATTGTTGGTACTTCTGAGGTTTTAAATAATAAGTACCGTCAAATTATTTGTTCAATGACCCTCGTACGTATACCCTTAATGATTTGGGGTCCAGCAAAATATCCCCTTTGTTTACAGCCTTACGATTAACAAAAAATAGGACTAATTATTTATTCGAATTATCTGAATGTCCTCTCAAATTTCTGAATGTAAGTTGTATTGTTGTATGTTCTCTCGGCCCCATTCTTACAATTTGATGGAGTTTCTTCCGATGAAATTTCACTCAAACACTTAAAATTTGATTTATAAGTTTTAATATATGCATACATCATTAAGAAGCCAATCATAAGAACAAGAGATTTGCTTAGAACATTCACTATTTCCAAACAAGTGTTATCTTAATATCAAAATTTAGCAACACATCACAACTTCTATGCATTCATTAGTTTAAATAAAATTTTCTATTTCATCAATATTTGAACCTATTTCCACCTCATGAATGATATATTTTTAGTGTGCTCATTATCTTCTGTTAAAAATTACATGCATTATATAAAATTATACAACTTAAACTTGATTAAAACTCATTCCATTGTATACAAAGATGGTTGTAATATTGCATTTTTGTGGTAGAAGTATTAATAAAAATGTTGATCTGGCCAATCCACCGAATTGTAGGTCTAGTCTTATCGAGCTTCATGATATCGGTTCCGTGCCATGTCAATTGGGATTTCAATTTCTTGGATCAAATTATTTCAACTCTTATCCGTGTTTTGTCTCGATCTACTCAAGTCAATCTGTCAATTTCTGGTTAGATCGAGATCTCTGAATTTTTTTTTACAAATTCTAAGACTAAGAGGCTTCAAATTTTATGTGATCCTCCTTCCAACAATTGAAGGCATTTAATAGTCACAAGATGCACTATTCAATTATTGGAAAAAAAAAAATACGAAAAAAAGCTCAAATTCCTATGATTTTATAAATTACCTGATTGGCGTTCCTTTTTCCCATTATAATTACAAGTGCAGTGGTAAACAATTTTCCTATAACCTTAAAAGTTACGAGTTCGATTCTTTATAGGGACATTCGCGTGTGTTTATTTAACATTGTATTTTAGTTTAAGAAAATAATCAATAGAAAAGACTTAAACAACCATGTAAAAACGTGCTATCATTTCTATTTTCCGCATAGTAAAACGGGTATCCGACTTAGACCCGAATAGTAAAGAATACCCGCAAATTTTAAATTTCCGAGTTTCTCGCTCTTATAAATACGGGAAGTTCAAATTATATTCTTCACAACTGCTCTGGCTTTCAGCTCACTCACACACTTCATTCGCTAAAATCGAGCGGAATAGGAAAATCGGAGTAGTGTTTAGATTTTAGAGAGTTCAAGCCAGAAAGTGAAGAAATCCAGCTGAAAAATGGGGAAACGATTGAAGAAAGCAAGATCGATCTGCTGCTGCGACTCTCCGAGGACGTCATACCGCACTCCTCACGCGATTTTCAGCTGGTGTGAGCCTCAATGCTTGTGTTTACGAGCATTTTTTTTATCATTTTCCGTTGCGTTCCAGTTTGGAAACGTGGATGTTGATCTGAAGTTTTACGTCGGAGTGTGTTAGTGTGATTGTGATTTTGGTCGAGTGAGATATGGGGATCTGATTTATTTGTGAGTGTTTGTTGTCTTCGTGCATTATGACGCAGTGTGTGGAACGTGATTTTGAACTGAGAATCAGAAATTTAAATTTTAGTTCTGCATTATTTCATATCCAATCGGTGTTTACAGAGACATCATGATTGTTCAATTTAGCGTATATGCTAATTACTGTATCCATTTTTGCTGTTCGTAAATTACTCAGAATTTTGAGCAATTCAACTAAATGCGAAACAGGATCGAGGTTCAGATTTGGAGAACTTAGTTTTTCATGTAAATAGATTGACGTATACTTCAAAATTGATTTTAAGATGGATTGCATCTGATTTTTCTGTTATCAGAAGATTCTCAGGAAATATTAGCTAGTCCTCTAACAGTAACATTTGGTTATACATATTGACATTTTACATAGCTTTTTCTTTCCAAAGCAAGTTTCCTCCAGGATATAATACTCCATGCAGTTCCGAGTTTCATTCTATAGAGCTCACAGATTATTTGTTTTTTGGTTGAATTTATACTATATGTGAATTAGATGTTTGGAATAATCTCATACAATGACTTTCTATGGATATAGAAAGGTGTTTTATCAATTGCATTTCTTCATTCTGAAATTGACTTGCAACTGCTGCAAATTGAATCGAGGGTGAGTGAAGAGCTAATTAAGACCTCTAACATGAAACGCTCATGTTCATATTTAATGCTAATAGGTACGAGGAGGATGTGTGGACTGAGGTTGCCAAGTTTTTGGATGGGAGATCTCTGGTGATGCTTTCTGTGACTTGCAAATGGTTTCATCGTATTATGATGGAGGACAGCGTGTGGAAATACGCATGTTTGCGTGATCTTCAGGTTTCTGACCCTGGAAATGTCTCATCCAAATGGATCGAGCTCTACACAACCGCTTTTGGTATTATTCAATTCCTTCATTGTTTCAAGCACTTAGAAAAGTAAAAGGCCTCTTTTATCTCATGCTAGAGTTAACCTTTTGCAGATGGAAGTCACACACACATGTTCCGTCAACAGGAGAAGCATATCGGTAATGAACTTTACTATAGTAATTTCTGGTTTTTGTCCTTCAATTTTTTTTTTCAGTCATCTGTTGTTTGTTACATCAAAATGTTTAGGAACGTTTCATAACAGACAAAAAATGCTGCAAAAACTTTTAGCCATGATTGGTAGTGAGCATAGGTATTTCAGTTAATCTAATCCCTTAAGTTTCAACTAGATATCTATCAATTCTATTCAACGTTTACACACTATAATAAAGATAAGAACAATTCCAGGAAAATACTGATAACTTACAATAAATGATGCTTATCATTAAGTATGTGCAATATAAGCTATTTTACTATATTTCAGAAATCTTTGCATCAGCACCAAATGTTCAAATTCTTTTCGTTTGTTTTTTTATAGCAATTTCCTTCACCCATTCTCCTGCTTTTGATGAATGAGTTTTCTTGTATCACACATACATTTTAGACTTGTGTTCTCTTCTTTGGGCCTGTGAACAGATTGGATGCGAATAGGAGCGTTCTTGTTTGATTCAAAAGATGCTCTCTTGACTGATAGTTTAAAAGAAAGCATAAAGACTTCAAAGGAAGAATCAACAGAGATATTGCTGCAAAAGAAAGGATATTGTTTGTTAAGCAATGTCAAAACAGGAATCTGGATTGCTGGTAATTCAATTAACCTCTACCATTCATTCTCTAAATATTTTGATCAATCATTATTTATGTCCTAACTGCCAATTCCAACTGCGTTTCTGTTTGAAGACTTGCAGCTGGTTCGATGTCCTGTTTGTGACCTTGATACATGTGATGGTGAGTCAAAACTTTCAAAGAGCATTCATCACTTTACCTTTCTCCCATTGCAGTAGAATTTAATGCTGATATATATGATTCATACAAAGTTTGAAATAGCCAAACAACTCGATCTGATTTGATTCAAGAACATGCCAATAACTCTGCCTCAGATTAGAAGATTCTGTTTATAAAGAAACAAGAAATGATGTGTACTAAATATACTGTGGTTCTTTGATACAGGAACCATGCAAACCTTGGACGCGAGGCATGTTGAACTCTTCATGTGCGAGGGATATCGTACCGGAATCTGGGACTACCACCTCATAGGATCCCATAACATCAACCACAAGGCTGATGGGGCTACTGGTGGAATTTTCGACGTCAAACATCTCAAAGATGAATCAACCTCTGGTAAACATCATCATCATTTTTGTTTTCAGACTTCACTGGTCCAAAATTCTGCATCATTATAAAATCTAACCTACTGCTTTAAAAGTCCATCAGTCCATGTGAGATTAATTAAATTCTATACGTAATTCACATATTCTGAATAATTTCAGACATCTTCGATCTAAAGTCATGGGTGGGGAAACAAAATGACTGGCAACCAAAAGCTATGATAACTCTTCATGCTGTTGCAATAAACACCAATTTGCAAGATAATGAAGGTGATATATCCAGTTTTGACTGCACCCTTTTCTTCTTCTGTGAAATAGTAACTCTGCATTCACAACTTTCTCGGACTAAAGTGAATCTGGAAACAGGTCTTCAGATTAAATACCATGCAATGAGGTCTGGGGAAGACGGTGAGATTGTATCGATTCGTATATCTCAGCAGCTGCTCTAGTTTTTCTGTACAATCCCCTCATTATTTCTCATTCTCCTTTCCACATATAGAATAAGAGTTCCCTCAAGTCTGTTTCCAGTTTCTACTGGCCTTGAATTCATTCTTTTATCTGGAATTCCTTTTGTTGATGCTAACTAACCTCGACTTCCAGAAAAAAATTGATGACTTTGATTGAGGTACTGATAGGTAGTTTTGTGCTCATCAACATATGTACCTTAAAATCATGATTATACGGATATCTGTAAGAATAATTCCCTTAAGTCTGTTTCCAGTTTAATTCTTTTACACCAAATATGATCTGGAAATTCTTTCATTGATCTAAGATAGCTCAACTGTCAGGAATATGATGAGTTTGATTGAAATATCATTAAATAGTGATTTGTTCATCAATGTTTGTACCTTCAGATATTGTGATTAGGCGGATATCTTGAGAACCTTGATATCTTCTTAACGAGGAGGTCTTCCGTTAGACCGCTTAAATCCTTTTGGCGGGTTTGAGTTTAAAATCCGAGGTGGGTATAGGTTTGAATTTAGGATCCAAGGCAGGTATGAGTTTGGATTACTGAAAATGAATTATTTAGATTCGCCTAAATCGTTTAGGCAGTCTTACACAAGTTCTTGCCTTTCTTAATTTGGGTAAAATAAGCTGCCTTTAATTTTAGAACTGGAATCTGTTTCTATTTCCAAATAGCCAAATAATCTTGTGTTTATAAACATTGTATCTTAAGAAATCTGGTGATTGGATGAATCTCTGTAATAACGTCAATGTCTTGGCGTTAGTTAAAATAGGCGGCTGTTTAAATTTTTAGAACTTGGAACAGGCAAGTGGCTAGTTCTTCTCCCGCATGAAATATTTTAGTATTAATAGTAGGTGGTCGATATTACACCAGAATTTCCATTTTATTTAAAAATAAAATTGATCTAAAATATTAGTACATATATCCCTGGGTCAAAACACGAATATCATTTTCTTATTCTCTAATCCCCTATTCATGTCAACTCCAAGGGCCATTTTGAAAGGCTACTTAGTACATTGATTATTATTTTCTCTCAAAGTCAAAACTATTAACACGGCACATGGATTTGATATGGACCTTAAACTTTATTATTAGTTTAGAGTTGGAAAAATAGAAGTAAAACCCCTTACGAGTCTAAATATATAAGATCATTAGCTTATTTATTTCGAGTCGTGTCTCGTTTCTTTTATTCAACTTTGTTGATAGACGAGTAAATTGCATTTTTGATATCATGCGATACAATTGCATTCTATTTTGGGCTTAAAGGTTTACTATTGATTTCATACGTGTATTTTTTTGTTCCACCAATAGAAATTCAGTTTAAAAAAATTTGTACTTTTAGACTATAAACTATTTCGGTGTTTTTACTTCCAATTCAATAAGTCATTTGCAACGGTATAATTAAGACAAATATGAGATAAAATAATCAAATAAGCACGTGATTTACATCAGTGATCCATTAATTTGGGATCCAAATTGGACCTAAGAGTGTCCTATGGATTAAAAAGGAAATTCATTTGTTAATATAAATCAAGGGGTGCATTGTTGTGATAACTAATTTCCTGTAATAACCTATAACTCACATAATTACATATCATTTAACACATTATTAGTTAATATGTTTGTCATTGTTGTTTTTTACAGATAATGATAGATTATTATATAATAATGATACTAATACAACAATTATCAATTTATTACATAATAATGTACTAAATAATATTTAACAATGCTGTAGTTATTAGGTTAACACGTTAAGAAGAATTATTATTTGAATATGAATCTATTAATGAATGCATATAATATCATCATCTATACATACATAGTACTAGTTTCTACTTGTCCCACCCTTCATCCACTCTGAGATAATCAGTGACATATTATAATGCAAGCACTATTTTTTATATCCCAATTCAATCTGATCATTTGGTTATTCCACCAAGCATCCTACCCCAAAATCTGACTTTCCCATTTTTTCAATCAACCCCCTCTCACATTAATGCCCCTTCTTTAAAACCCACACAAAATCACAAATCCAACTCTTTTGCCAAATGGGACTCCTCAAAATCATCTTCTTCACTTTCCTTCTCAAAACAATCCATGCACAAAAAAATTCTTGCCAACCTCAATTCTGTGGAACCAACCCCTTACCCATCAGATTCCCCTTCTCCTTACAATCCCAACAACCCCGAAACTGCGGGTTTCCGGGCTTCATCTTATCCTGTTCAGAACAGGAGTCCCAGTTCGGGACTCCTGTCCTGAACTTCCCGTACGGAGAGGGAAACATTTCCCTGTCCGTGCGGGACATCAACTATCTCATGCAAGAGATCCAACTCTACGATCCCGACGGCTGCCTTCCGAGGAAGCTTCTGGCACTCAACCTCACAGCCTCGCCGTTCGCGGTGGCGAATGCCCGGAACTTCACGTTCCTCAGCTGCCC
>AYJT01104051.1:0-17992 GCA_001278415.1 Ocimum tenuiflorum
TCAGTAGAGCGTTGAAATGCTTCGCGGAAGGCTTCCGTACCTTCTTCAGCAGCCGCTCGAACGCTGCCTCAGCGTTTTCGATTTTGTTGAGCTGTCCCCAGGCGTCGATTGCGGCCAGGCACTCCTCCAACCATGGTTCTGATTCGCAGATTTTCCAGATCCTTTCGACCTCATCGGCCCTCCCGAGGGAAGCGTAGATGGGGATTAAAGATCGACAGGCCCGACGATTATTTTCTAGATCGTCACCTTCGATATCTTTCAACACAGACTCGGCTTTTTCTTTTAACCCAGCAGCAGCGTAGTATCGGGCCACCATTGTCTGAATCTGAGCGCTGGGTTTCAGCCCTTCAGCCTCCATTGTCTCAAGTATTTGTTCCATCCCACTAATATCGTCCGTCTGCCCTTTCACATCGATCAAGATACCGTAAGTGAAATCTGTTGGTTTTATATTTTCCTTCTCCATCAGCAGAAGCACATCAGCGATTTTTTTCCTATCGGTCCTCTTGTAAAGAAGCAGTAGTTGGTTGCAAACAAAACCGGTAATGGGAAATCCTAAGTCTTTCATTTTGTTGAACAAATCCTCAGCTTTTTTCACGTTGCCAGTAGCCACAGAATTTGCCAACAGCGTGCGGTAAGCTACTTCCGTTCTGAATGATTCAGGGATCTGCTTAAAGTAGATTTCTGCCTTATAGAGGCCCTGTACTTTAGCAATTAGATCCACACGAGAAACATAATGTATCTCGGTAAATTCAAATTGATTTGTTGATTCCACCCACTCTAATAGCTGCAGCATGTTTAAAAACAATAAATTAGTCATCGTATAGATATATTAAAAATGTCATAATGATTTGATGAACAACATATTTTGACAAAATGTAAAATATCTATGCAAAAACCAAATGTAAGCTTGCTTTAAAGAGCACAATTCAAAATCAGCAGTTCAGTGCATAATCACCCCTTCGTAAATGGAGCATCAAATTGCACAAGGCTAAATAATAAATCCGATGCAAAGCTCAAGAAAGAACCAAGAAAAGAGATTTTAGCTTTTGCTCAAAAAATATACAGATGTAAACTTGAACAGAAAAAACCAAAAGGAAAGTAAGCTAGTGATAAGGTCTAACAGCAATGGCAGGTACAGACCTGAGACCCTGGAGCAAACTTAGAAAAAGTCATGAGTCTTAGGTCTCACTCATACAACAGTCTACTTATAATGTCATTGTATATATTTAAAAGAACGTCTAATCTATAAAAAAATTATAGCAGCAGCAAGAAATGGATATCAAATACCGAGAAAATGATAGCACATCTAGTTATACTAGAACCATTACCTGCAAGGCCTTCAGAAACAGCTTCCGCTTACGAAGATTATGAAGGGTCGAAGTTACTTCTGATTGAGTTACCTCATTACCTTCTTCGATCCATTTATCCATAACATTGCTTACCGGTAACGCTATAGAAGATACAATAGCCTTTGTCATTTCTGAGAAAGCTCTTCTTGCAGATTGTTTTTCCTTCCCAACATCTGCAACACCTTCATCTTCCAACAGCTCTGATTCAGAGGTCAGATCATCATCATTCTCATCTCCAGAGACAGCTACTTCAGCTGTGTCCTGCGGATTCTCAAGCTCAGAAAAGCCGTCCTCCAAGTCCTCCCCATTGCTCTTAGCACCAACCTGTGACGAGAAAGTGCGGATGCCCCTGTTTGACTTGGAAAAACAAGACGATTTGCTGTAAAATCGTGTACGTGATAGCAGCCCATCAAATATTGTTGCTTGAGGCTCAATAATAGCAGCATTGTAAGTCTCCGGACTAAACTTTGCCAACTCTGTTTTCCCACAGAACGTTCGACCAGTTCTTGAGGGTAATCCTTGATTCCTGCAAACCCAAACAGTTTATAAGAACTGGAAAAAGGTAAAAGTTGCTCCAGGAACCAAGAACAAATCAACACAATTGAAGACCTGCACAAAAACCTATATTCAAACTTTGCAAACAGAATCGGAATTAAAATCAGAGAAGTGAGACTATTCGAAAAGAATAATCTTCAACAACTCATTACTCTTCAACAACACTAATGCATACTACCAAGCAGAAGACCCGAGGCATATATAAAAATCCATAATTTATACTTATCCGCAACAAAAATCACCGATCGAAAAACGAATTTCAGTATAGCCAACATTTAAAACCAAAGACAAATATTACATAAAAACACCCACCCGCAGAAAAATCAAGGACAGATTATGAAAAAGAATGTTGCATAAATAGATATGATGTTGCGAAAATTCAGCTGATATGATGCGAAGAAACAAACATACATAGCTTATTCACGTAAGAAAAGCGATCGCGCAGCACTCGACAGCATAAAAGGAACATGATCCGATACGCGAAAATGGATTCAGACAACAAATCTACATGGATCAGATGATTAAATGAGGGAAAAAGTCACCTGAGCTTATTGGAGGCTCTGCGAATCGCCCACATCCTACTTTCCCGAAATCTCAGATCTTAGTAGAAATGGTTGAGAAGTGAATGGGCAGTGGAGATTCCTAAAACCCTAATAAAAACCCTATTCGAGTGAGAGTTATATCGAGTGTGCAAGTCAGCTGGTAAAGTTTTCAAAGTGGTCCCTTTATTTTCAAATAATATCATTTGGGTCCTCCGGTTTTACATGGCATGTTTGGATGAAAACGAAATGGTAAGAGCCCGGGTTCGTTTTATTTGTTTCACAAGAAAGTAAAGTATCATGAAAAATAATGAAAAATTATTTGTTAACATTTTTTTCAGTTAAAGAGAGAGAAAAAATATAAAAATTATTGACTTATTAAAAGAATCACAATTGATAATCCTACTAGTTCATTCTTTGATTTATAGTTGGCACAAATTACTTTAGAGTACAATATTATAGTAACTTTTCATCATATATATTGCAATAACTTTTCATCATAATGTCCTCACTATATTTCGAGTATGTGATCTATTAAACATAAGAAGAGTGTTCAACCACTTTGACCCCTGAGATGGTGGATGATAAATTACCATTCATAGTTAATGTCCCACTTGTTGAAATATAATTCTTAAATATCTATATATATGCATGATATATTTTTAATGGTTCTTCAACGATATATTTATATTTTTTGGTTACTTCATTTTTTTAAGATGCAATCAAACGGAAAGAATTTCAGTTTTGACGATTGGGCTTTTTGAGGTTGTAATATTATGGGCTTAAAACTGACCCGAGCCCATTAAATCAATTAACTCTTAAAATATCTTTCGCCTTTTTCTGCATTTATCTCCGAACATTGAACTGTCTTATTCCATTTTAGCTTATTTTCGAAGCACTCGGCACAATTGAAAAGGAACCCTAACTTGAAGCAGCGGGCCTGATAAGTCTTCGATAATTCGATTTTGAGAGCAGAATTTGAAGGAGAGAAACTCGGCAAACAGAGGTTTGTTTTGAATTGATGTTTAAGTTTGCCTGTGGAGATATTTTACTTGTGAATTGCCGATATCTACATGTAATTTGTACCTTCTTTTTTTTCATTTTTCTTCAGCTGTTTAACATTTTTTGTTCGACGGGATTTCATTTGATGGTTTGCGAAATTTCTATGCAGTATGGATTCGAATGAGCGAGAAAGTTCGGACACGAAGGCGGAATTCCGGAAGCCTTCGGGCGATGCTAATAATAGGAAGTACAGGCGCAGATCTCCTGCTGGAGGATCATCATCTTCATCTGATGGTCAGTTTCTTCACACGAGCTTGAATCGTAGCATGACAAATATATGAGAATGAAAAATATCATTTTTATTCAATTGTATTTGGTTATTGTTCTGCTACGAGCTACTGATGATATGATTGTAGTCAGGGTCAACATTTGTGTTGATAATTTTGTCTAATTTGAGTATTTGTTTGGTTCCTCATATTTGATATCTCTTAAATCATGTGCGTGCGCAAGGAGATTTTCAATTGAATCTGCCAATGCCTGGGTTTAATCCATCGGTGATGTGATGTCAAGCATGCCATTACTTAGCTAGGTTGGTTTTATGGTCCGCATGTTGTTTTGAAAATGCATTGTTGAGAGGATTATTGTGGATTCTTACTGCGTAGAGAATTGTACTTGAAGGAGGAGTTCTTCCCGTAACATTTGTGACGTTTTATGTGAGGCTGTGGGCTTTAAGTTTTCTGTATGTATTATTTTATTAAGTTCTCCATATTTATTACTTTATCTCTTCGTTCGCTATGTTGATTGTAATTAACTGTTCTTTTACTCCTATAGCATCTTTTGCTTCTATTCAGGGAGTCCAAGCAATAGGCATAGCTTAAGTCCTGTCCCCTCAAGGAAGGAAACTGCTAGAGTTGCTGATGACAAACAAAAAAGGGATGGTGATAGGAATCAGTCTGGTCGTGGTGGTGAATCATATAAACATTCTGATCGGCAATCATCTAGGATTCGTTATAGGCACGATGATCGCAGCAGACGTGATAGATATGTGGATGACTATGATAGAGGTTATGCTAAGTCATCCTATCGTCCACGAGACTCACGGGACAGTAATAATTTGGATTACTCCAGGTCAGATAAAGAGCATAGATCTAGGGATTATGCAAATGACGTTGAAACATACACTCGTGGAAAATCTGATGGTTCAGGGAATAGAAATAGGGACAAGGACTCATATGACAGAACTGGATCTAGTAGGAGGCATGTTGCAGTAGAGGAAAGGGACTGGGATAGGGACAGAGATAGGAGCAGAGAAGAGAGAGTTGATCGACATGCAAAGACAGATAACAAGAAGAGTTCTGCAGATCACCGAAATGATCGTTCACCTGTTTATGATGAGTCAAGGGGCCTACAAAATGATTCTTTTGCTCGAAGGGACAGTTCAGGGCCTCGTGTGAAAGAAGCTTCTCGGAAAGATGAATTAGAGTCCGACAGAAGAGATGATGATCGCAGCACATACAAGGAGCATGGTAATAGAGAACTAAAGGAGCATTCTGATGATATGTTTATCAAAGGTCAAAATTCTAAGAAGCCAAGGATTTCTGGTTTTGAGAGCACAGGCCCTGGGACTGATGGTTTGTTTTGTTGTTCCCTTAATGTATTTCTATCTTTTTATTTATATAGCATGGTCTGATATATTGTGTAACTACCTAACAGGTACCTCTCAGCCAGCTTATGTGACAGATTCTGATATCGATGCTGCAAAAATTGCTGCTATGAAAGCTGCCGAATTAGGTTTGTTACTTTTGTCTTGTGCCGTTTTGACATTTTTCAATTGGATACCATGCAACACCATATTTCTTTCTGCCATCTAGAGCATGTCATTATCTATTTTATCCAATTTTGTCCTGATTACCATGCAATTATCAGCTCAATGAATGTAGTTGACACAAGAAGAGTTATGCTTTGTAAGAACTAAGTTTTGCATGTCACTATGTGGCTAGATATCTTTCTTCCGTCTAGACTATTATATTCGTTTGGGTGTTGATTACTTTTCTATAAAAAAGGTTTTTTGTTTTGATGTGTGGCAATGTGGTTTCGAGACACTATTGAAATTGCACATTAGTCATGCCACTGTTATCCAAGTTGAATTCTCTGGCTTTGACTCCCTTTATTTGGATGAACACAGTTAATAAGAATTTAGTTGGAACTGGATACATGTCAACTGATCAAAAGAAGAAGCTTTTGTGGGGCAACAAAAAGAACACTGCTACTGAAGAGGTATTTAAAAACATTTCACCATTACTTCTTAGTTCTGCTTTTGCAATTTACTTTTATATCACTATTACTTCTTTGTTGTGCTTTGCAATTTACCATCTTCCATCTTTTTGTATGGTTGATAAAATGCTCCCTATAGTCTGCCCATCGTTGGGATGCACCAATGTTTGGTGACCGTGACCGACAAGAAAAATTCAACAAACTCATGGTAATTTCTGCACTTATCACTCTGCTTTGCTGTCACAACAATCACATCATATGGTGCATTGAACATTTGAATCATGTTCATGAATCATCGATGTGTGTTCTCACAAGTTTTTTTTCCACATACTAACGCCCTTTTAGAGTCTGAGGTTGCATTGGTGGCCAATTGTAGGGCGTGAAAGGGGACGCAAAGGCGGAGCACAAGACAGACAACCCCGACGTGGAAAAGCAGCGAGAGCAACTTCAGGCAGACCTCGAGAAGCAATATACTGTCGGGCTACGTCGAAGAGATGGCCGTACAGTTGGACTCGGTCTTTAGGACTAATCCTTAGGTACTCTCTTGCTTGTATTAGTGTATTTCTTGAGATAATGATGTATTGCGTGAAAATTCTATTTTGCAAGACTATGAATGTGGATCGTGCGGTGACCTGGTGTTTGAACTTGAATGATGGTAAGGATTCTAGATATTGTATGATTCTCAGATTAAGGTTATCTGATGTTGTCCGAATATCATCATCTCTTACGATTTTTGATTCAACTGTTTTGGACTAAAGTGTTGAGAGAGAGAAGCTTGTGAAGAACAGGTTATGATTTTCAGAATAGGTGGCAACTAAGGTGAAAGTATTCAAATTCATCGAAACTTTGAATGAGTTTTGAAATCTCTGCTGGACTTTAAATGAGTTTTCATCTATAATACTGAAATTTTAGAATATAACTATTTATAGTCCAAGATTTGGGATAGTTTTGGAATCTATCATAAACTTTGGAAATCGAAATACAGCAATTTTTTTTAATTGTCGGATAAATTTTTTTGTCTCCACAGCGCACGTAATATAGGAACATATACTGCTTGGTTAAGATATAGTGGTAAAAGAATGTTATAAGGAGGTATTCGGTTAGACTGCTTAATTATTTAGGCGGGTTTTGGTTTAAAATTCAAGAGGAATATGACTTTGGATTTAGAATACAGGACGGATTAGGGTTTTGGGTTGGTGAAAATGAACATCACTCCCCATGCCATTATACTCACAGATTATTAATGTCATGGATACAAGTATTTTATCGTTTATATTATAATACTTCTCTATTTATATATTTGTCAATAAAAACTACAACCATACAACCGTAGACTATAGTGTGTGCATTTGCAGCGACCCAAATTATTAGCACAACGCACATGCTTATGTCAACGGTAGGCTACAATTCATTAGCCTTTCAGAGCGCATAGGCTGACTTATCTAAATAATAATATAGCATATAAATCATTGTATATTTATTATGTAATAATATATTTGCTTCTTAATGATTTTAGATGGAAAAAAGACATAGATAATATATCTGCTAGTCGTTGATTTTAGTTGAGAAAATAATTATCATCATTAACTAGATTTTTAGAAGGCTCAAAGTCGACTGTTTTGAGTGTCAATTAGGATATAATTTACTTCATTGATTTGTACATTTGTCAATAATCTAAATAATATAATACAATGTGTAACACCATTGTGTAATAGTGATTCGACTGAGATAATAAACCCAAATTGATCAATCAAATTTATAGTCTCGACTGATCAGATCTATCCTTATCCTAATCTTGAGCCAAGGAAAATTAATCCTATATCCTTGAGCAGCCATATTTTTTTAGAGATGGTGAATTTAGTATACTTCGTCGTAATAATAGACTTCATTATTGTATGGTATTAATTGATATGAAGAAATAGGTTTGATTGGCTGCCGAAAACTAGGTCAAGTTACAATGTTGTATCTAAACGGTGTCGTCTATATTTCACAAATGCTTTTACTTGTAATTCTATAGTGTTAACAATTTCTGACCGCAACCCTAAATGAATGAGATAAGCACAAGCACGAGTCTATATTGAAAAACAATGAAAAAAGATAAAGTAAAATAAAAGAAGGCAAGAGAACTATATTTTATGTTCAAAGAACTCGAGTATAGTTAGGTAGAGATGATGTAACTTGGAAGAACCGGTTCAAATTATGAAATAATAGTTTTATATATTTAAGCTAATTTATTTTCCAAAATTTGAGTATTATCAAGCTATCAACTGTTTTGGCAAGTGAATTTCACTAAACAAACTCGAACAAAATCTTCTCGAATCTCAATTAGCTCGTGACATTAACCACCTAACTATGCATATTGGTTGGGTAGGCAGCATTTATTTATGATAAAAATAGACTTATTCAAACAGTTAAGGATCACTAGTTTGTTGATAAACCAACTCGATATACTACTAGAACAATTCAAGAATTCGATCACCACAAAACCACATGTTTTGCTTGGCGGACTTGGGAAATATTGTGTTCTTATTTAGTTTGTCACAATCATATATTCCAGCTTTAAATTAATGAAGATTTCCAATTGTTGAACATCATAAATTGTCATTGTAGGACGACCATTTATCTATACGTGTCTAAATAATTATTTTAGGGATGATTCATTCAATTTCCAAACATCCCAAAAATGTAGGTGTATTAGAGTTGGTCTAAATCTTTAACTAATGAAAATTTTACACTCATGTCAACTGTTCGAATCCCCCGTTAAATATTTGTATTTTTATTATCTTTTATTTAATATATACAATTTTTCAATTGTTGGAATATATAATTATTGTTATATAGTATAAATAATTATAACATAATTAATTTTTAGTATTCAATCATTACTGAAACTTGAAAATTTATTATATATCCTAATTGGGCATAATAAACTCTACTAAATCGAAATAAATTGAATACCAGATGGGGAATTTTACAACTTAAATTCTATTAAAAATAATAGAAACAGAAAGTATAATATAAATTGAAATACAGACGTGTGATAATTGTATGTAGCGTGTCATTACAGATGTAGAGTACTAGTTCTTTTAGTTCAAAGAGTTGGGTTGAAAAAAAAAAAGAGAAAGTGTATGTTTGTATTTTTTTTTATTGCATGTGGACATTAAATAGGTGAGCTGTGCACCAACCAATTTGTGCTATCTATCTACATACAGTTTTACTTTTCTACAAATAACCCAATTTGTTTTCTCAAAAAATAAAAATAAATAAATAAAAACCCAATTTGTTTAGCTGCAAGATTTCATTTTATCCCTAAAACAAGTTTGGATCTTGACAGTTTTTCGGATAAAATAAGATAATCCCTTTGCACCTCAACACTCAATCAAAAGAAAAATAACACACTTTCTAATTTTTTTTTTTGATAGTGAAGTCTTAATTATATAGATTGGAGCAAAAAGAGATGTTGATACTTTGTTTCTTTTCTTGGTTTGTCATTGATTTTCTCAAAGGCATTCCACTTTGTTTTCACAAAGATTAAGAGAGTTTTTACGCACGAATCTACACCACTTTTTTGAAACCATAACGACCTATATATTTGATATAAGAAAAATGTTATTATACATCATTACATACAAATTCGTGCATTTTTTTTCTCCAAACTCGTGCTATTGTAATCACAATCCTATAAAATTGCCAATTTTAAAGCATTCTTTTTTTTTTTTTATAAGGGAATTTTTTTTAAATCATTCTTACATAAAAATGTGTTGGCTTAATTCTTAGAGAGGTGAAAATTCAATGCATGTAGATGCCACAAATATTATTATTGATGAGAGGCGTTAAATATTACTATTCAATGCACTTTGGGAGTTGTAACTCCCAACAATAAAAAAATTGTCGGTTCTGTTGTCCATAGTGACTGCCCCTTTTCTTTAACATTAAATCCATTTTATTTATCTTGCCTACTCCGTCATTTTTCTTCCAAATCAAAATCAAGAAACTTATTAGTCTCTCTCCCCCACAAAAAAAAGAAAATGAAAAAAGGTTCAAGAAACCCAACTTTGAGGTGAGATTACAATATCATTGTTTCAAATCCAAAGTTTGGCGTAACATTTATATATATAATATATATCTGTCTGTCTCACAAGAAATAGAAAAATTGGTCCTTTCTTGCTTCTTCATGCATAAAATGCAGCTCCAAACCACCCCTTCTTGCTTCTTCAGTTGTTTCCTCTCTTAAATCTTCAAGAATGCTGTTCTTCCTTGTTTCTTGCCTATCCTTTTTTGTCTTAATTTCTCAGTCATTTCTCAGGTCAAACCCAGCTCCCAAAATGGATTCCAGAACATGGACATTATTCCCATTGATTCTCAGAGAGATGCTTGCGTTGCTGGCCAAGAAAAGAAAGATCTTTGCCAAGATTCTTCAAGTCCCACAAACCAAGAAAATCTCGAGGCCGAAATCCGAGATTGTGGAGAAAAATGAAAAGACCTCTCTTCTTGATCTCCCAGATTTGGCTTTGGACTGCATTCTTGAGAGGCTTTCACCAGCTGAGCTCTGCAGAATGGCGGGAGTGTGCATTTTCTTGAGAGAGAAGAGCTCGAGCGACCATCTATGGCGGAAGCTCATGAAACAGAAATGGGGCGAAGTAATTGGTGATACTACTTTCAGAGAATGGCAATCTCAAACTGATCATAAAAGGGCTCTTGAGTTCTTGAATGAAAAAAGAAGCAATTTTTCTCTCTTCTTCTCCACCTCCAAATCTGAAATGAGAAATGGAAGAAGAAGAAAAAGAAGAAGCTTTCCACCACCAAATTCAGTCATGTCACGCTATCTTGCTCTAGAAAGTGGGAAATTCTGGTTTCCAGCTCAGGTTTTCAACAGAGAGGTGAACTTTCTTCTTTTCTTGATTTTTCAGACAGCATTTGTTGGGATTTGCTGATGAATTTTTTAAATTGCAGAATGGACATGCAGGGTTCATGCTTTCATGCTATGATGCCCAACTGAGCTATGGTTCAACAACAGACAATTTTGTTGCTAGGTGTGGATCAACTGAAATGGGCCTTAAAATCTTGAATCTTTACTCAATTTTTTGGGGTCCCTTTTTGGTTTTTCAATTTTTGTTGCAGGTATAGAGCTCAAGGGAGGTCTATGATAGAAGATGGCATTGAGTGGGAGAGGATTAGGGCTCCAATTCTTGACACTCCTGCAAATTATCTTCACATTTCTTCTTGCTTGGATGAGCTTAAACCTGATGATCACATTGAGATACAATGGAGGAAAAATGCAGATTTCCCATATGGTATGTTTTCAGTTTTCTCATCATGTGTGTGAGCAGGGACAGACCCAGAAAATTTTTGTCGGGGCACTGAACTCTTTATTAGATACAATTCCAACACACTATCATCTTCTCCAACCTACTTATTCTTCTTTCTTTCAACTCCAAATACACGTTAATAGATTTCTGTACAATTTTTTTGCTTCTTTCATCTTTTTCAATAGTTCTTACCCTCTTCTTCGTTTTATCTGGTTCTAAAAACAATGAGGGGTTAACGTATAAATATCCGACAACTCCACTACAAAACACACTAATGCTTCGGTTTAGGGGGGCTGAAGCACCCCATTCATAAACATGGGTCCGTCCATGTGTGTGTGAGAGAGGGAGAGATTGTGTCCTCATGTTGAAATGTGGAAGAAAAGATTGAATGAAGTTCGATATTCCAACTGTATTCATTAATGAGAAGCTATTTTTTTCTCCCACATCACAGGTTGGTGGTATGGAGTTGTTGGGCATCTGGATTCTTGCAGCAGCAATGAATTCAGCTGTCGTTGTCACATCAGCGGTGGGCAGTTTTAAACTCATTTCTACCTTTTATTTTTCTCACCACATATATGCATTTTCTTTTTTCTTTTTTGTTCAACAAGATGAAGTTACCCACTTTGCAATTATTCACGTTTTAATCTCTAAACCTGAAAATGTAGGAGGGGTTCGTATAGTACATAAATTTATGTGTGTGTCCGTGCGCAGGGCCTACAACCCCGGCGAAGAATTTGCCCTCTTTAAGACATAGAAAAAGTAGTTTACGTTGTTACTTTGATCTCATCCCAATTCACAATCATCCACATTTTAATCTCAAGATCTTAGAAAGTGAACATGGGGAATTCTCGTGTGATGTTATGGACAGTGCCAACGATACACACCTAAGAGGGGTTCATATAGGGCCTCCCTTTTCGTGTGTCGTGTGTAGGATCCACAACACCAGCAAAGAATTTCACCTCTTCGGAATTGTGGAAATATGGCCCCTCAAAGTTTTTCTGTTTTGGTTCAAAACTTTATGTTTATGTCGAGAAATGTGCCCTAATCCAAAAGAGTGGATAAAAAACTATGTTTAAACTTGACGATGATGTCGTGTTTATAGATACGGTGATCTTGGAGTTCAAGCAGTACACGGCTGGATCGCGGTGGAGGAAGGCGAAGATCAACCGGAGGAACCACGGAGAAGTTGGAAACGAGGAGGATGGATTTTATGGTGGAATAAGAAAACTTAGCAAGAAGGAAGAAATTGAGAAATGGAAGCAGTTATGGCCAAACTGTACTTTGGAATAGTTGTTTTTACTCGAGGGAAAATTCTACCGTGTACACTTCAGATGTGTCTATCGTGGGCATCATCTACATGCCCGCCATAGATTTGCCCTTTAAAGTTGTAGATAGGAGATAGTAAAGTAGATGATCAATTAGGCTTTGGTTTTTTTTGTGCATCTTGATGCAGAGGCCTAAAGTAGTGTTGGTGGGATTCTTTTTTCCCCTTTGTTTTCCGATCCTGATGCAGAGAATTCTTCAAGTTGTTTTGGTCCTTTTTTTCTTGATTTTCTTGATATATTTTGATTTTTTAATATATTTTTGTTATGTTTCAAAATTGCAATTTTTCAGAGACAATTAAACGTCCAATCATTTCTTTTAAAATTCTTTTTCCTAATTTCAAATATGGGGCAAGATAAAAAAAATATATATTGGAAAGCAACATCATACAAGATCATCCCAATTTCAAATCATTCCAACGAAGTAAATAAGACAGCATCAAACAGTTTTTAAATCATTCAATGAAGATTTTTTCGAACGAATAGAAAGTAAAATATGACATGTTTTGTATTATTCAAACATGCAAATCTTCCAAAATTCTACAAGTTTTTTCCCTTTAGTGCGACATATTTTTATATATATTATTTTGCACTATATACAAGCAGAAAAATATAGATAAAAATCAAGAATAAATTACCCGTTCATATATTATCAGAGCCCAATATTATCAGACGAGAATGGGATTAAGAGAGCCCAAACAGAAGCCCAAAATGGGGGACAGGAACTGAGAAGTATTTTCTATTTTGAAAGATTAATTCATATTTAATTTATTTTTAATGAAAAAAATATAAAATATTGAACAAAAATATATTTATTCATATTTCTCATTTTAATATCATTCTTACATGATCCGTTTCCTGCATTTGCATTCATATTAAATTTATTTTTAAGTTGCTCATTCTATCAGTGATACAATGACGATTCATATTTTACTGATTTTAAATACATTATTTTTGTATTATTTCAATTAAGACAGCAATAATAATAATAATAATCTCTAAAAACAATATAAATTAAAAATGGAGCAAATACCCACCAGCTACTTAAAGGGCCGAAAAGAGAGCGGGCCAGCCCGAGCCCGGTTAGGAAACCCAAATAATTTTAGTCGATGACGACGATTCGGAGAGAAGCTTGAAAACTCCGAGATTTAGAGAGAGAAAATTATCTGGGAGAAATCGGAGAAATACACACGCATATACGTATAACCGCTGTTATCGATTCAATTCAAGTAATTCGCGAGGTGGTTGGTTCGCCCAGAAAATGAACGGCGGCCCATCTGGTTTCAGTACGTTGTTCTGTGCATTTTCTTTCTTTTTTGGGTTTTAAAGATTGATTTTTATTTCCTTTTCGGAATCAAAAAATTGATGCTAGTTTTTGATTTGACAGACAATGCACCGGTAACGAGGACAATAGTGATCGCGAGCGCTCTTTTTACAATAATTTTTGGGATCCAGGGTCGTTCCAGAAATCTCGCTTGGTCTTATCAGGTTTTCATCTTTCATTTTAATAAGTGTTTTTTTTTTGGAAATTATGTGCCTTTTTATCCTTTTATTTGATTAATTTTTTCCCCGTTTAGGTTTTTAGTTTGTGGTATTCGGTTTTAGCTGTATAATTTGCTGAATTGATTAGATTTTAATGTGATTGCAATTTGGGAATATTATTTTTGCTTAGATGGAGTGGGAGGCTGACTTACATCACATGCATTCATTGCTTTCTTAAATTTTTGCTTCCCTTTCGTTGGATAGTTTTATTTAAAGCTTGATGATTTTTTGCTTTGCTTTCTTGATATGGTTGAAAATTGTCGCTAATAACTCTTTTGGGACTGGTTGATTCAACAAAAATTGTTCTTTGTTAACAAATTGTTCATTACCCAACGTATGTGTTCGAGAAGATCGAACTTTATATGCCATTTTGTATTTTGTTCTATTAAAGCTGGTAAAGAACAAATAAACTAGGTTAGATAGGATTTTGGAGGTTTGAAGAGGCAGCTTAGTCTTAAAACATCCCGTGCCAGCGTAGAACTAAAAGATGTTCCTTTTCGTAGAATTCTGATTTTCAAGTTTATACTTGAACTATTTTGTCATTAAGCATGTGCCCATCACTTTGTATTTTGGTGGGCATATTAATATGATGTAACCAAATTTGTATCTACCTGCACTAATTTCCTCGATTTAATATCCATTAATGAATTTCATAGCTTTTGCACTTTAAGCATTTCTTAGCAGCACCATTACCTTTTCAATGTCTTATCTGCAATACTTTTGTTTACACTTTACGCGTTGCTTGTTAGCATCATTAACTTGGTTCTTATTCGTGACAGGATATTTTCAGAAAACTTCAAATATGGAAGCTCATAGTTTCAGTTTTCGGATTTTCATCTACACCAGAGCTTGTTTTTGGAGTTTATCTTCTCTACTATTTCCGTGTATTTGAGAGGCAGATAGGTTCTAATAAATACACTGTAAGCTCTTGTTTAAGCTCAATCTCTTGCCTTTCTGTTTCATATGAAGTCCAAACTGCAAAAACTAAAGCTGCCACTATCGTTAATGGGTGACTATTACTTCGAGCCTCATTATATGATGCATTTATTGTAGATGCCATGATGCAAGTTAAAGAAAAAGTGTATGGTTTTTGCTTGATTGAGATTTTTCTCTGTCATAATATACGTTCCATGCCAGACGCTCAAGACAGATGGAGCTAACTTATCAATCTAGATAAGAATATAACATATTATCCCTATGTGAAGTCTCTCTACTGTTAGTTATTTATTTTAAATTTTTTTTAAGTGGCTTTAGATGACTCATTTAGTCCCTTTGATGGGACAAAGTTGATGAAATTTGGAAATAACTTTGGGCCAAATTGTTTAAATCGAACTGATATCGTGTACCTGTTTTCTTATGATTATGAGACCTATTTATTTCCTGCAGGTCTTTATCCTGTTCTCTATCATCACCTCGGTAATGCTTGAAGTCCTTGCATCAATACTTCTTAAAGGTTCAATAATTTTCTTGCCCTCTTTCTCGTTTGTATCAGTGACTTGTTATTGATTATTCAGTGTGATGAGTACTTGTGTCATTATGAGCTGTCATAAGAATAGGATATAGCTGTATAACCTTATCGACATGAAGCATTTACTGCCAAAAGTTGCCTAATTCCATGGATCATATGCTGTTTCTTGCTTTTTTATGCATTACTAAAGTTCCATAATGAAACACAACCTGTTTAGCGTATATTGAATTTCCTTGTAAATCTGAAGAACCATCCTTACCACTTTTAAGGATTATGATTCTTCTTTGTTTCCAAAATCTATTTTCTAAATTTCAAATTGAATTTCTTGTTCATAGATCCTGTAAGCAAGGTATTGAATGGACAGACATCAATTGGAAGTTTATTTCACCTTTTTTCACATATATGTGTTTAATCCTTCTGATAACAATTTTGCTTTATTTTTCTGGCAGATCCCTCCTTAAATATACTCACATCTGGACCCTATGGCCTTATATTTTCTTCGTTCGTGCCATTTTATTTTGACATTCCTGTTTCAACGCGGTTCCGTGTGTTTAACCTCAACTTCTCTGACAAGACATTTATATATCTAGCTGGTCTTCAGGTAATTCACGAGTATTAAGTGTTGCTATTACCTGCCTATATCATGTTACTAAACGTAAATCACACCCTCATTTTACATTATTCTGCTGATGTTTATTTATGTTATGTGCCCTATTTCCATCTTGCAGCTATTTTTGTCATCATGGAAAAGATCCATGCTCCCGGGCATTTGTGGTATTTTAGCAGGTGTGCTGTATCGCTTGAATGTCTTCCGTGTACGCAGGATGAAGGTTGTACCTCATCTTCTTGTTACTAGTGCTCTCTACTTTACATTTTCATCTGTGCTGACATAGCATCTTGGATGTTTTTATTTCTTGATAGTTCGTTTTAATCTGTGTTTTGTCTCAAGTTTGTTCACTTGGAAAATTCTGTGATGAAAGATATGGCTGGTATTGCATGATTTATGTACAGGCAGCGATTGAACTCTACTGAGTAAGCATTGTACTATTCTGTTTCAGTTTCCTGAAGCTATTTCGTCGTTCTTCTCGAGATTGTCTTGGCCATCAATTGGAAGTGGTACACCAGCCTCTGGATCATCTAGAAATCTTCCAAGTGCTCCGCCCTATGCTGGTCGCCAGATGGAGGTAAGTTTCGTCTGGATTGTGAATTTGAATTGTTACCCTTTTCTCTAAATTTACCTCTCAAGATAACCAACTCTCCTTCCAAGTATTTTCCACGTTTGGTCTTCTTTCGGTGATGATTTCTTTTGCCGCTATTTTCAGCTAATTTGTTCAGTAATTGGAATGCAACTCCTAGTATCTTGATCACCTTTGGGCTGAATTGTTTGTATAAACACTGTTAGGTCTATTTGGATTGGTGGGACATGTGCGTGTGTGAAGTAGTATTAGCAGCATCAAGCTATGTTTGGCTCTTAGAACACACTATTTCCTATCTATCTTGATCTCCCTTAGTCCGAGTAAATACGGCTTGGTCTATTTGGATTGGAGGGATATAGGATATATTTATGCTCTCTCCCTCCCTCTCTGTATTTGGCACTTAGAAATTAGAACACATACTATTGGCGTTGTACTTGGTGCAGGGAAACTTTCCAGCTCCCACCTTATCATCTTCAGTGGAACCGCCAGAGGACTCCATCTCTACTCTGGTTTCAATGGGGTTCGACAGAAATTCGGCTAGGCAAGCTCTCATACGCGCAAGAAACGACGTCAATGCTGCCACCAACATCCTCCTCGAGTCTCAGACGCATTAAAAGCAACGCATCAACGGGTCACGTGATTCTTCCTAAGGAGGCTGTACACCCTTTTGCCGGTTGTATTTTTGTTAGGATTATCTAAGAAGGATGTTGAAAATTGAAATAGCTGTAAACATGATTATGCTGTGTACAGTTTGCCTCTCACCACTACAGTAGGCTGCCCATTGAACTAATTCAACTTTTTTCAAACTAAATATTGCCATTTTCTGAAATTTTATGGCTACCGAAATGCGAGCCCAATACTGATTGGAAACTCGGAAGCCGAAAGAATAGTGTGGTACTGGTAAATCAACTGACCAATTTAAAAATTAAAGAATTGAATATAACTGATCTCGATATATTTGTTTATTTTTTTAATTAAGAGAAATAGTTCTTATTTCTCGACCTGGAAAATTGGCAATTCTAACTACTAATAAAGAAGCAATAATTTAAGATACTGCAATTTACTCAGTAATATAATAGTTCAAGGAACACAGAAGCAATAACGTAACAACAAAGAAGCCATCTTGAAACAATCATATACTCTCTTGTATTTTGAGTAGACTAAATGGGGTCACACAATACTGTAATATAGTTCAAGGAACACAGAACCGAGTGCGGGGTCCAACCCCATATTCGTATTCGGATCATATTGGAGTAGTAATTGCAGTGAATGGGGAGCAGTTACAGACCTAGACAGTGCTGATGTCCACACGGCTTTTGTGAAGCTGGAATGCCGGCGTGATCCAACTCCCGCAACTGCATTGAATCCCACACCAGTTGAAGTAACCTAATCTGGTCTCACAGTGCCCACACATCAGCTTCCCCTCAAGACCACCT
>AYJT01104082.1:0-12446 GCA_001278415.1 Ocimum tenuiflorum
ATCGATTCTGCTGGCTCCTATTCTCCAAAGGATTCGTTCGCGCCAACGATCGTGCAGTAAAACCCACAGTCGTGTGCCTAATCGACCTCTGCCTCACCATATCACAGAACTCAGGATCCTCTGCTCGGCCCTCGTGCCTGAACCACTGTATCATTCCATGGTACATCGGGAAGAATCTCATCTGAATAGCTTTATACACGAAATAAGGCATCAGGGCTGATACCACCACATAAATCGTTATTACGTAGAATCCAGGTGTTGGGGCTAGACACTCCACGAAGACTTTGTATGCAGTTGTTGAAATTTTGGGAGGCATGGCTCCATATGCCAGAAGGAAGATGTACCATAGAGCGATTCCACCCCAGATGAATATGTGTTGGATTAAGGTGAAGTAGCTTATGGCAAGAGCCATTTGGCAGTTTACTACCCACACAACACACGTATACATTGTCGCTCCAAGAATTTGCCAGTCAGCAGTCTTTCCGTTCTTCCTGAATCCCTGAGGGCTTAGAGACCTTACACAGAAGTAGTAGATTATAATGGCACTGGAGACGCCGTTCAGCATCCAACCAATTATACGGCGCCAGCTGAAAAGGACGTTCTGCACGCCTTCTTGGTAAAGCAAGGGGAACTGCAAGATTTTAAGGAACTTGTAAATTGCTTTCACTTTTCATGGTGTTTCTTGAACTGATTCGAACAAATACTGAATGGGAATGATGCAGTAAATCGGGAGATTACCTTTAGACATAATCTAGCAGATACATCCTGGTCGAAGACTCCCAAAGCAATTACTGGTAATGATGTGAAGAATACATTGTAAAGTGATAAAAACCAATCATTATACGCAGGTTGCCCGGAAAATAATGCGTGAGCCTCATATAGAAAGATAGTGACACCAAAAGTGACATTCTTGTAGAAAAAGTAGCAAATCTGCATTAAGAATTATTCAGAATTAAAGGATGTTGAAAACATAAAAAATTATATAGAGATAAGTGAGGCCAAAGAAAGCTATTCTGTTGTAATTTGTATTAATTGTAGTAGCAGTGTCAATGATCTTGTATGATCCAGAATAACTGGAGACTAGACTTTGAGCCGAGCCTAGAAGTTTGATATAATCGAAAAAGGAGTTACCATTGAAGAGATCCTTCTGTAACACCAGTGGCCATGCACCAAAAGCAAGCGCTCCAGAAATCGGAACTGAGCAATTGCAACATCACTTGACATGACGGCCTGGTAATTAAGTAAAAGAAGAATACATGTCAGGTGGAAATCGTTCGCTTTGACAGGAATTGTGAGAATTGAACAAGAAGCAATTCCTTGCACCTGCATTCCTTCAACGCCACTTATTCCAATTCCGATATCGGCTTCTTGAAGCATTCCAACATCATTGGCACCATCACCGATTCCCAGAGTAGTCTTCTTCGTACCTTCCTTAACAAGTCTTGTTACCTGTATGATTAAAAACCAGTTTGACTTCTTGTATGGAAATTCAGGAAGTTCCATCAAGGACCATAAAATTGATACAGGAGAGAAACATATGAGGCAACTCTATCACATAATAAGAATGTAGAACTCTAGAGATCATGAACTAACCAGAGCCTTCTGTTTTGGAGAGGAGCGGCAACATATTACAGATGCACAGCCGATTGCAAGTTCAAGAAACAAATTTTTGATTCGGTCATCTAATGCGTATGCAAGAGATTTTCCATCAATGATCAGGGCAAAAGCCTCTGATCCTGAGTTAGCTACCTTATTCTTCCCCTCATTAATCTGATCAAGGACGCTTTGTTTTGAAGCCTAGTTGAAAATGAAACCTGATCAATACTTGGATTGCACATATTCTAAGTAAGTGTAAATGTTTATCCACCAAAAATTGTTCATAAATTAGTGACTGGTACTTCTCAAGTTTATATCAGAAGGGGCTATTCTTTACCTTGGCAATTGCATTCTTATCTCCTGTTTTCTCAACTTCTGTGATCTCTGATGTATCCAAACTAATAAGAATTTGATTCATTCCTTGTCTGAGCAAGCTACAGGCATACCTGCAAACTTGATTCATACAATCAGAAATGTGGATAGCTAATATTGTGTGCGATCAATTTATACGAAATCTTGCTGAGAACATACCCAATATTAATGGCAGTTTCCATCTTGTCCCCAGTCAAAACCCATATTTTAATCCCAGCTTGCGCAAGTTTGTCAATGCATTCCGGTACCTGCCAGGAACAAAACCAGAGGAAAAAAAAAAACAAGACTCAGCATTCGTAAAATTTAAAGAAACCATGCATGATCTCTTCAAGATATCAAATAACATACCCCTTGCTGGAGCTTATCCTCTACGGCTGTTGCACCAAGAAGAATCATATCTTTCTCGATCTCTTCAGTTACTTCATCAATCAGTTCCTGACGATGAGCACTGACTGAATTCTTGGCTTCAGTAAACTTTTCATCGAACAACTCATATTCTTCTTCAGTGAGTTCTCGATAAGCAAGAATTAGGGTCCTCAAGCCCGCATCAGCATACTCATTAACATGTTCCCTGGTTTTCTTTTCATATTCCCTTCCATTTTCAGCAAGCCTTTCAAACATGACACTGCACTCAAACGGCAGCAATATAGCGGAAGCACATTAGTATGGTTAATTATGAGCAAGGACAATGTTAAAAAAACATAACTCTATACTAGGTGTAAAAGTGAAAATACACTTGTTCTCCCTATGCAGAAATCTGCATACATTGTTGAATAATAATGTATGCATAGTACATGCATTATGCAGGAATTAGTAAATATAAAATGCAATGCCAAACTAGACCCTGCAAAAAGAAGAGGCTAAGATAATTGCATTTCATTATACTCTGCTAAATGAGACGAGTTTCTTATTAAGGTTTAAATTGGCATGTTCCCATTGGTAATCCTTAGCATGTCAGGATATTTCTCTCAAAATGTGCTTTTTCTAGTTATAGAAAAAGCATATATACGGATCAACCGTAACAGTTTCAATATGTTGCAAAAGAAACCAACCTGTCTGCACCTTTGCATAATAACAGCAACTTCCCATCCTCATTCATTACTATCACAGACATTCGCTTCCTTGCACTGTTAAATTCTAGAACGTGCAACAACTTGTATGACCTGCAGCAGCAAAATAAATTGTAAAGTGTATAGACCATGTCCCCACACGAAATACTAATGAAATCATTCATAATTGTATGCATGTTATCAATGGGGTGGGCAGATAATAACGATAACTGAAGAAAATCAGTTCCTACTTATATATAAACAATATTCCTTCCAAAACGGGAGGACAAAAACAAGGTGAAGAAACTGAAAAACACTGACCGTTCAACTCTTTGTCCAGTGACAGGGTCCCACTCGTTCACATGAACGCTTGTTTGTGTTCTTTTGAAGAACTCAAAACCAATTTCCCTAGCTGCAATGACAAAGGCGGCCTCATCTGGAGATTCAGCTTCATATGTGACCTTCCCTGTGTTTTCATCAACTTCAGGTATGGCTGTATGGCAGACTGCCAGCAAATGGAAGAATTTCCAGATGGTATCTGATTGGGGCTCATGCATCCAGTTCCCGTTCATGATTCTCACATCATCAAAATTGAATCCCTTGGCTGAAGATCTTTTTGGGCTTTCATGAGTAGGGTCAGTGACATCTTTTCCATTTATGATCAATGGAGAACCTCTTCGCTTTGCCATAGCCCTTTCGACTTCTGTCACACCATGTCCATATGCAGTACCAGCAATAGAGCACTTGATGAACTCCATGGAATTACAGGTTAGTGTGCCCGTCTTGTCCGATAGTATTGTATCAACTTGGCCTAGTTCCTCATTCAGATTCGAGGTACGGGCATTAGCTGGTTTGTCAGTTTCCTCATAGTACATATTAACATCTTGGTTTATAAAGATGCTCTGAAGAACCTTAACAATTTCGATCGACACATACAAAGAAATTGGAATGAAGTAGCTGTACAGTAACATGGCTGTCAAAAAGTGATATGTGGCAGCTGCAGGGGCTCTATCTGGATCGAAAAAAATCTCAGCATCATCTGGTCTGAGATACCATCTGTCGCCATCCGAGTCATCTTTCGTTTTAATTCCAAAGTAGATAGATCCAATAAAAGCAATGCAGAACAAAACACCAAATAAGAAGTAGACAATTTTATCCATCTTCTTCTCAATCTTGCTTCTTTTGGAAGGAGGTTCTGTAGAATTCTGGATAACCTTTGTGTCGTGGCCTGTGAAGATAACAGCTCCGTATATGTACTCTGTGTTCCGGAGTTTAGAGTCTCTAAGTAGCAGTTGCTGAGGAGAAAGAGGATGTTGTTCTCCTTCTAAATCCATACTTCCAACAAAACTATACAAATTAGCATTAGGATCTTCACATTTGATAATGGCCTTGAAATCTTTAAAATCCTCGTCGTTCAATGATGAAGTCACTTCTAACGCTTGTTTGAGCTTCAAATTTGTCTCACCGTCAAGGTTCATGGTCTCAACATAGCAGATAGAATCTTCATAACTTGATGAAAGCAACACTAGATCTGCAGGAAAAAATTCATCCTTCTCCACCTTAACTATATGCCCCACTTTCAGATTTTTCCACTCTGTCTGTTTGAATCTTCCTTCACCTTCATGTACCTTGACCTTTCTGTTGTTTACCTCAACATCCTAATATTTTAAGTTGTAACATTATGAGCATTTCAGTTTTTCAATAAATATTTTCTTTCTCATATCCCATTTCTATCAACCACGGCATAGCAAATGGCAAAGAAATAAAAATCACCAATAATCTTTCATATAACAAAAATTTATGATAAATATCCAAATGGACAAATGCTAGTGAAACCCCCCTCATAAATTTTACTCTAACTAAGGAGCATATCAGAAGTGCTTCAAAAACAGAACATTTGTCACTTCCAACTTAATCAAGTGTCCTCATAAAGACAAATCTGAGAGGGTGAAAACAATTTACTCATACATGGTTCATGCATTGATCAAGGAAATCTAAACTATATTCTGGATTACTGACCGTTATACCTTCTGTTTGGATAATCTAAAGACAGAATATCATCCTCTGCCAAGAATAATTTTTTTTTGGATCTCACAACTCTTAAAAGGAAAAACGTTCGTGCACTTTACACACAACAGTTTTTCCATAAACACTTGAACATCCCAAATCCAACAGAAAGACTTCCAGTTACCACCAAAAGTTACAAAGTTAAATCATCGATTCCTCCAAAAACTTTGCAACGCTCAAAAGGAATCCACGCCAAGAAGACAACGGAAAAGCAGCATAAGACCATACTTAATACACTTCAAATTCCAACACAACAAAATAGAGAGGGAGAGAGAAAAGAAGCTAGAAAATCTTAAAGCCATAAGAAAAACCAAATTCAATAATACCTGCTGGTTTCGCCTCCAATCTTCAATACCTTCCTTAACCATGGTTGCTGCAATAACTATGGTGAGTGGAACGATGGAGCTGATGGCGGAATAGGGCGCTAGAGGAGTGAAACTCAGGATAGCAGTCACAAGGAAGTAGAAATTAGCCACTCTCCTAAACTGCTCGAACAGAGACTTTGGCAAGAAAGTTGCAGGAGTATACTTAGTTGTCCTAACATAATTTGTCGGATAATTCCTAAGACTAGCGTCCAGACCATCCGGTTCATTGCAATAAACCACTCTAGAGAAACCCGGTCCCCCAATCTGTGACTGTGAGTGATCATTTTCGGCTGATGATCGCCTTGCACATTTGAATGTGTAGATCCTGCTGAAATTTATTTTCCTTCTTCTGCCGTTTCCCATTTTGCCTGCCTTTTCTCAACCTCAGATCCTAGAAGAGGAAATAATCTGGGCCTGCTTGTCTGAGTTAGTAGCAAACTGCCCTCTGATAATGCAGGCTTTCAGGGGCAGCTACTTTTATCAAACACCTAGCACACCAAAGGCCATGAAAATCAGTCTAACCACCAGGCATAAACTAATGTTTTCAGACTGAACAGCTCCCAGAAATAGTACTAATCTACAACAACTAGAAAACCCTGTTGTCAGAAAGAATAATTTTGAATATTCAGAACACTGATTGAGGAAGAACAAGAAGACTAAAAGACAAGCAAACCCACAAATTCCAGTTGGTAAGGGTCACCTTGAAATCTGTAAAAGATTCAATCTTTGAAATGGCCCATGAAAATAAACATGATTAAGGGCACTTAACTCAGCTGGACCAGATCAAAAGTCATGTATCGAAATTAGAAAACGACTGCACCTTGAAAACAAATATAGCACAATAAGAAGGAAGAAAATGAGATATACGTGTAAGGATTATCCGGCCATTTGGTTTTTCCTCATGACATTAAACCTTTGATCATTGACTTGGATCTCTCTCTCTCATGGTTTGACTTTGATTACAGCTGGTTTTGGGTTTTTAGACATGCCCAATGTTCCAAGGGAACTTTCAATGCTTGACCATTATTCTGTGAGAGCAGGAATTATACAGATCATTAATAATTTCGAAAACTAGAGAGAGAGAGAGAGAGAGAGGGAGGGAGGGAGGAAAGTTTAGGTCAAGATTCAATAAGACGACGGTTAACACTAAAATAAATTTCGGGATTTGCTTCGAATTCGCATTGTAAAGCTGGGGAATTCGCGGGAAAAACATTCGTTCTCAGAAGAACACTTTTTGTAAATTCCGAAAGATTTTTTTTTAACTTTTCTTTTCTTTTTGTTTTTTAGGGTTTTTTCTGATTCCGGTGATCTGGAGAAAAAGTAAAATCAGTTGTTTATGCATGTATATATTGGTTGTTTACACTATTTTTCTGGGGAAAATGATAAAAAAAGAATATTACTGTAATAATTTCAAGAAACAACTGTATATCATCAATCATGAAAGAATTGATTAATTAAATAACGAGCAGTTAGCGATGAATCAGATTAGGAGAACATAATGTTTTTTGTTTCGTGGATTGAGACTGGGACAATTAAAAATGGTTTTAAAGAGGGGAAGAAATTTACGGTGGGCGAGCCGGCATGGACAGCAAGGTTGGGAAATGAGGAGATGCGCAACCTTGGACTGCCGTTATACCAGATCTTTTTCATTCATATATTTATTTATTTTTTTATATATTGAAATATGACTATATATATAAAAAATTGTATTAGGTGAATTAGATATAAAAGGCAATAAACAAAAAGAAAATGGGTTTGCAACGTATGAGATGACGTTAATTCAGTCAAAATTATGTTGCAATTCCAACTACGTGATTAAATGTGAATGTGAATAGCCTAGGCTAGTCCCCTCCACACCATAATTATTCACATAAGCTTTTTTTTAATGAAGTGCAGAGAAAATGAGGACGGCAAAATTCATTTTTATGAGACAAAACGGTGTGCATTTGAGTTGGGAACTTATTTTTCTTACATTTATTTTGCACCAATTAGTATATCATTTTATTTTTTTTGTAACACATGGAATAAGATTTTATTGACATCTGAATGAATCTATGCTAATTAACAAAAATAATGGACACGCCAGTTTTTTTTCTGTCTAATACTGCCTTAAGTTTATTCTTAAAAGGAGGACGATGAGAAGAAAATTGAAAGACATGACTTTGTATTCTGTAAAAAAGACGACCACGTGTTTTGTTGGTTTACTTTATTAAACTTTTTTAAAGTGGAATTTAAAAATAAAAATTATATTAGGCAAAAGTGAAAAGTACATTTTTTAAGTAAAAATAAGAACTCGCAGCAATTTTCAGTGAGATGGTATTCGATTTCCCGAATCTGCATATGCAAGAAAAACTGAAAGGAAGAAATTTTCATTGGGAAAAAAACACGATGCATATTTCAACTGTATCGATTTGTACTTTACCTAACTCTACGTAATCTGATTTTATTAGAGATATTCTGTTCATTTCATATTTGATTTTTTTTTTAATTGAGGATTTGATTTATTATTCTTTTCTTAGTATAATAAGAGATGGCAAGTCTAAATTAAAACAGAGCATGGATGCGAAACATTTAACTATATCATATTGCAACCATAATCCTTAAGCAAACTTCAAAAACTGTCAAAATCATGGTATCTAGTAATTGAATGAACACCACTGTTTATTTGCCTCAACCAACATCCGACGGTACCCTAGTTTCCAAATCATTTCTAGACCTTAAAATAAACCCCAAAGCTCCGTTCTAGTTATGGTGCATAAGCCAATATTCATCGCAAAACCACTCTCCATCCCACAACAATTACCAATAATAACACGTGCTAGCTAGCCATCCATGTGTAATTGACCGGACTGGGAATCCTCAGTGTATCAGTCAATCTTGTCGAACCCCATGATTCAAAATTTGAAAATCAATATTGTCTAGTCCTTATTCTCCTTAGCTGATTCGCAATCAACTAGATTGCTACAAACCAGTCTAGAAAAGATTTCAAAAATATATTTGACATTTGGCCATAATTAATCATTCATTACCTAGCCAAAGAAAAATAAACACTTTCCAGACTAGGCATTAACTTCATTCACAGCCGTAATAGTATCTTAACACATGGAGTATAGATTCAGGTATGAACAATCCGCCACATCTGACTGCCATATGGCATCTAACCCGTTCTTCATCTTTCCTTTGGCAACCAACCAAAAAAAGGTTCCTATTCTTTACGAGCCAATCCACTTTCATATTCTTTCCAACATTTTTTTCATGCATACAACCCTATTACAATTGCATCTACTTATATATTTGATTGCATATCACTCAAAATTGTCTTACACATAACATGTTACATGCATGCACAATATATATTATGCATATAAATATATTAAATATTGCATATAATATTCCAAAATATTGATATGAAGATTGTGTTTATTTCTATGCGAAGATTTTACGGTTAATGATGGCTCCTAATTTTTGCACATTTTTCTTTCGTGAGGCGGCCTCCCGAGTTCGGGCTTTGTGGAAGATTGCAAAATTATTAAAATAACACAACAGAAAAACATTAACATGTGCACATTAGCAATGTAAGGGGTGTATTCACTACAGTACAATTTTGTGTGTGCGTTGATGTTTTTATATTCATTTATGCGTCATACATGTACATGAACGTAACAAAAGAAATTATGTGTGAATAAAAAGAATAGTGTGTGCGTATAAAGCTCGTTCTTAACTAATTTGTTGTCTATTATTATTATTTTTTTATATGTCTGTCAAAAACTCGACGAAGAACATTAATTACCCTATGTGGCATTCGCATAGTCACATGAATGCAATGGTCGATTTCGAAAATTCGCCGCCCTCCCATAACTACATAACCACCATTTTTTCTATTTTTTTGGGTGGTGATGATTTTTGTGTCATATGATGTTTTCCAATATTAGTAATTGCATGTGATATCTTTTTTCATTCACTTCCAAGTTAGCTTGTGCCGCCGAATAATTCTAAATTACGTTTGATTTTGATGAAATGAAATAACACATTCTGGATGATATAATTGTTTTTCCTCAGCATATATTTTTTATTACTTGATGTGTGTCATTCCAAGGGGTTCCACTCGTTTACTACTACTACTACTACCACCACTTCTACTGCTACTATTCTTATATTTCTTAAAATTTTGGTAAAGTCCACTCAGATAAGTATCATAGTTGCCCATTTTTCAATTGTTAATAAATTTTTGTGCATTTAATATAGAAAATCTGTATTTTTTATGTCTGAGCTATCAAGTCATTAATTTGCAACAAGATAGGCCACATAAAAAATATAATCGAGGCTAAACTTACGATAATATATATGCAATTTTCTTAGACTAAAACTGTAAAATATCATTAATAGTGAAACCAACATATAAGTATGAGACTATAAGTGAATTTGAAATTAGAATGAATAAATTTTTGTTCAGGTACTAAATGACAAAAATTTGATTGTTGAATTAATGATAATTTAAGTTCCTTTTTTTTTTTGGAGATTTTCTTGTGCAGTTGTTATTCACTAGAGGCGAAATTCATCCTCGCACTATATATGTGTCAAATTAACGTAAATAAGTCACTCTTCAGTCTTCACCATCATCGACATTTTTTTTCATCCAGATTAGAAGAAGAATAAAGGAAAATGATTCTTTCCTATTCAGGTCACTGCTCAAAATATTTTAGGCTTAAATGGATAATATTGGACAAAGAAAAAAAAAATTATTTCACCTACTCAATTCTAAGAGTTTGAAGACTAAAAATACTATGTTTTGTAGTACAAGTTAGTGCTCCGTTAATTTATATTTTTTTTTTCTTTTTGGGAAAGTGCATTTAATTTTTAAAAAGTATTTCCTTAAAATACGCTCAATATTCACTTCCTTTTTTTTCTCTCTCAACCTAAAATATAAAAACAAATGACTTTTTAGGGTACTTTATTTTTTTAAGATGCAAGACAAAGCGGAACATAGTGTTCTTCTTTTGGAGTTTGAATTTATACTTCATGTTATCTTCTTGTCTTCGCTGTTTCATTCTTTCTTCTTCTTTTCTTTTTTTCTTTTTTTCTTTTTTTTAATTTGGATGAAAATCACGGCTCTTAAAAGTTGATGATGGTGTGAGTATGAGTTATAAATCCAAATGATAAAATTCTAGCTATCTTAATTCTTTCGAGCATGGGATGTGACCAAATCTAGCTAGCTTCTTAACCGTAGATATGGTTGTTGCACAAAATAAATGCAACAACTGGATAGATGTAATGATGTGAAGGATTTCTTGTTGTTTAAACCTAATTTAATGCCAGGATATGTCACTCACCACTTGTGGTTGCTTTGCCTTCACTTTCTCAATGAACTATACATATATGCTTCTCACCACTCCACTACTTTCAATTTTCAACGCTGTATCTGCATATATTAATCGATGATCAAGATATCCATATTTAAAATTTACAGTTCAAAAGAAAAAGGAACGTGCTGATTTAATGGTTAATATTATGGATTCCAATAGGTTTGCAGTTCATTGGGCAGTTTTACGTAGATGTATGTAGAATATATATTCGGTAAGATATACTTGTAAATTAAATTAAATGTGAATGTTATATTTTTTATATTGGGGAAACTGTGGAAAATATCTCAAACTATCAAATTTCCGGGAAAAAATATCCCATTCTTTTGCCGCCTGGGTAAAATATCCCAATCTTTAGTTCTGTCCGATAATTATATCCTACCATCTTCTTTCCGTCAATTTTGAGTCTGATCAGCAATTAAGTGCCACGTCTCATCTGATGTGGCATTTATTTATTTTTTTAATAATTTCTGAATACAAAAACATCGTCGTTCGGCGGAGGACGCAATTTCTCAACCATAGCAGACGAGCAGATAGATTTTGAAGACAGATCCCTAATTCTCTAAGAACCCTAACACCTGAAATCCTAAATCCCTAACACACCCAATCTCGCGCAATGATAACAAAATCGAATTTCTGAAAGAGTTTCATGGAACCAAAGTGATATCTCCATTTTTTTTTATCGCCGTAACCTGAAAACCAAATCATGACAACGACGAATCCGACGATGGCGTCTACATCACGAATCCGACCATGCCATCTAAATCATGGTAAGTATGACATTCAAGTTCTTTATGTTTTATGGGATACATGTAGTCTTCACCGATAAGAGAATTTCTGATTGAAATTTGTAAATTGTTGTTTGTTTGGATGTAGTTTGTTTTCTTTGAATGGTGTTGAGTCTCTGCCATTATTGTTTCTTTGAATGCAAATATGATTTATAGTTTCTTTGCTGCTAAGTTTAAATGCCATTGTTTGCATAGTCTTTAGAAATTTAGAGGCAAATTTGTGAATTGTTGGAGGTAAACACCTGTTGATATAAGTGAAGAATTAAACTTATATGATGGTGTTTTGGGGTTTCAATTGAATCTGTTTAAGGAATTTGCTAATGTTTTCTGGCCAGATTTTTGAATTATTGGAGTTGCAAGTGACCCATTGTGTGTATAATGTAGATCCGTTGGCATGACGAACCTAACACTAACACTGGAAGAGTAGGAGATGTGTTGATATCAAGAAAGAATGCTAAAGTTGCGATTGCAGAAAATGAATTGAAGAAGAAGTTGAAGTTTAAGGCACCAATATTTGTTCTGGTGTTATTTTGTACTGTCCTCAAGAAAAGAGGGTAAAGCGTGTAACAACGTACTTTGTCTCGGTTACTAGCATGTAACCGTATTAGTTGAAATGCTAGATAGAAGTATGTAACCATTTATAGTTATTTGCATTCGTTTTATTGGAATTTGCTAGTAATATGAATGCAATTTCTCTGTTTGCAAAGTTTATACTTTTAAGATGCAGGGTAATTTTCAATGATATAATTATGTCTTGCTATATTACTAACTGCTCTTTGAACTGTGGAGAATTGGAGGCTTGGTGCATCACTACTTATTCAGCTATCAACTTGAAATTGCATAACATAA
>AYJT01104096.1:0-19977 GCA_001278415.1 Ocimum tenuiflorum
GCGGAGGAATCATGGGAATCCATGGGAGACAGACAGGTGTGAATGCGAGAATCTCAACCTTTTCACTTGTCCATAAACACGAAAAACTGCATCTGATCGGATGGGAAAACAAGATTTGAGGATAATGCAGGTTGATTTGGAATCTAATTTGGAGTGAGTGTGTTCCAATTTTAGATAGAGACTGAAGAATCGCGCGATCACTTGGGGTTTTAGAACGAATTAGGGTTTTGTGATTCTAAATTTTGCTATCCAGTGTGGGGCAATCTATATTTACTAGATTTCATCGGATCTTCACTTTATTTGATTTAATGCATATTTTATAATACAAAATCTTCAATTACATTTGGAAAATCATCCGTCTCTTTTACAAATTATGATAATTTTATTCAATTATATCACATACAATATCCTCCGCAAGTCATTTTAACCAAGTCATGTTACTTCAAATGCAAATTATTATTATTAGGATCTTGACGTTAACATTTATATGTTTAATATTTAGGTAATTAGTTCATACATATTTTATACAATGTTATTTATTTATTTTATGTTTCACCTCTATGCATTTGCCTTATAGTTGAACATAAGTAAGCATTAGGCAATCTTATGAAATGGTATTGATTCTCATCCAAGAGTCATCATCTAAAAATTGTGTTGGAGGGAATTTTTTAGTGTCAATTTTCACGATCACACTCATTTACAAATAAATTGGTCCTACATGTAAAATCCTCATAAAACGCAACTCATTTTTCCGATGACAAAATTATAGAACCCTCATAAAACGCAACTCATTTTTTCGATGACAAAATTATCCTTTTGAATTCACATTACAATTTTCAATTAAGTCTCATGTTAGGCCACATAAATTATTCAGGCTGATTCAAGTTCAAAATTTATGAAGAATATGGATTCGGATTTAAAATCCAGAACAAGTATTGATTTGAATTGACGAAAATGATTATTTAGATTCGCATAAATCATATAGACAATTTTAAAGTATTGCCCGTGGACAATGTCTCCAAAGAGTACAGCAATGATAATATAAATAAAACAAAGGATAATAAATAAATGAATCAAAGGGGATCATCATTTTTTTTAACTCGATATGTGATATTCATTTTCACTGCCCATTCTTTATATTTAAATAGACAAGTTACACTTGTATCGAAGCGAATATTGATAGCACAAAAATTTTAAACTCAATTCAAGAAGAGGATTAAAATAATTCAAATAGTTCAATTCTGGTCATCCAATCCATCAAACAAAACCAAAGACCCTAAAGAGGTACTGGAAACACATAATGCTCAACTGGAAGAAGCACATCAATACAACAGTAAATCAATGTATGCCTAATTATGGCCTACACTATACAAGAAAGTTGTGCAAATAAACAACTTCTGTACGCACCGACAGCCTCTGTAAACAACACTGATTCATTATATTTGCATTCTCCTGTCTCACCAAATAACCTTTGACCGTAAAGAATAGATAGAGAACTGCATTTTCGACTCCTACTTCACATGTAGGCAGTGTGGCCGTTGCAGCACTTGTATTTGTTTTAGCACCTAATTTCATATGAACCAGCTTTTGTAATGTAACGAACCCATTCAACAGTGTTGTACCCACTCTTTTCCCATACCTGTAAAAACAAATGCTAAAATTATAGCAGCACGAGAATGTGAGATTAGTATGTTTTACAAGGAGGCTGACAATTACCTTCAGGAAACGGACACGCAGACCAGATGCTGTAAACATAGGAACCTGCCATGCATATTGCTCATTTGTGAGAGATTAAATACAAAGATCCACATTAGAAAGACTGTACTTTTAGCATAATACTGGACTCTCACTTCATAAATCGAGATTGACATCAACGAACAAACTGTTATGCATACATAACTTGGGCCAAAAGAGCACAAGAAAATGTTATATCCAAATATCAAATTCATGTAATCCCCTGATCTCACTGACTACATAAAAGAACAAATCCCCACCACCAAACCTCCAGGCCAAACAGCCAATCTTTAAAATCTCACATTGTATTTTACAATTAATGAAGACTTGAGGCTTTTCAGTGAACAAAATGAACTTTAAAGGTTCGCAAAACTACAAAACCCTGATCTGTACCTGTAACATAAAGCTAATCTCCCAAACCAACGGGCAAGAATTGTACATATCATCAAATTTTCAAATTTTATCTATCTATAGACATACTTGCCAATCTACGGACTGCATTTTGAAGTTGACAATAGAAAAAAACCTTATCAGAGGATAACACAATAAATGACCTAATGTATCAATAGCATATTTTTACGCAAACTTCTGCTGATTATTGAAAATCATGCATTGCTACAAATGGAGCTAATATGGCATAAAAATACATCACTAGAGCATAGGCACCTGAAATTCCATCTGAATTGGAGGCCGTGTCCAAGATTTCTTTTCAGTCATTGTGGATATTAGCTCTACCTCAGCACTCAATGTTGGCTCAGTTTGCCCTGGAAATTTTCTTATCCTGAAAGAATCCAGCACGTCCATTATCAAGCCAGCAGAATACAAAATTTTAAAGGCTGTTCCACAATAAATTATAGTTATTAGATAACACAAATTTAACTCAGCAACACAACCTTTTCAATGGGGAGACAATAAATGTTAAATGTTAAATGGAAAAGTAAAATGTTAAATAAAGCAATACAAACATATTCATAAGAAGAAAGACATCACATACAATAAATTTAGAACATTGTACCATTTGCATTAAGGCAAAGTCAATATATCAGTATGATTGCTCACATATTTAGAACAGTACCATCTAAATTAATTTGACTAGATTTTTTAATAGCAAATATTGCAGATTCTTCAAAACCATAATTTAAGTGAAATAGTGAATGAACTGGTATATGAGCATGGGGACCAGAAAGGCTTTTCACTAGAAAAATACTCATAACTTCTCATATCACATGATGATGCAAAAGATAAGAAAAAAAAAGAACTTACTTCCACACCAGACAGTCAATAGAAGGACTGTACTTTGCTCTGCCTGATGTCACCTGAAAACTTGTCTTTGCAGTTTGTTTTGGAACTGGAATCTTAACAACCACTCCGAGTGCAAACATTTTCGCACCAAAAACACTCTTCACCTACAATGATGAATAAGTATGATGAAAAGTGTGGTTGTCATAAAACATTGTGGAAAAAACCGGGCTCCTGCCTCACTTGGAAACCATACAATTTTAATTATAACTTTTTTATTATTTGTTTAAGAAAAGAAAATTTTTAAAAATTTAGGATTTTTTTAAATTTTATTTTGTCGTTTTGTTGTAGTTATTGAACTTTGGAACATTTATTAAGGGTGTTTAGATAAATATTCATTTAACTTTGCTTTGTTGGATATTCAGTCTTTGCTTGAAAATTGCTTAAGGTCTTCAACCATCTACGTGCCGCCTGAAAACTGCTTAGGCTCCGCCTAGACTACCTACGAGCGTTAGGCCCTACTAAAGTGCATAATTAGCGCCTAGCAATTTTTACAAACTTGCTATAAAAAATAATGAAATCAATTTTGCATCACTAACCTTTACATTCACTTCCATACGAGTTCGACCTAATTCCTTGATAGTTGGCAAGACCCGAAATGGAAGATTAACTCCCTCGGTGATACGATATCTGCGGAAAAGACATTTATACTTTACTAAATCAAGAGAACCTCTACTTGTCATAGGCCAGATTAAAACATCCAAGTAAGGTAATCAAAAGAAATGTAATTGACGAAATAAGAAGTTCAGAGGTGTTACCAATATAATTAAGTAGAAAACCAAAAACGGGGAGAAGAACTATTCTCTCTCAATTTTATGCATAACTTAAAGCACATATTTATACTAAAAGATAATAACTATTTTAGGTAGTATATAACATAATTAAAGACTAAATAAATCACTACTACAATTATATATATTTTATAATGACTATACCATAAATATCTTCAACAAGAGGGAAGTCTCCCTATTGAACATGGCACTCTCAAAGCTAAACAAAATATAGTAAGAGGAAACCATAACTAGTGAAGCGGATGTACCAAACAGTTGGACAAATTAAAAAAAAAAAAAGAACAGAATTATTCTTGAGTAAATTCTGAAAATTTAAAGTACACTTTTAATTTCAGTACTCAAGAATTTTTCCTACTCAGGACTGGTATTGCCTAGTTGAAGATGATGAAATCAGATTAAACTTGTTTCATATTGCCTATCTGAACTAAAAAATATCTTTCATAAAGAAGAGTTAGTAAAAGTGGTCAGATAAGAGATGTTTGTATGATGATAAACATAAATAGCAATATAGAATTCATTATTTATCTCAAACTAATATGAAATCCAGATATTGTTGAATGTAAATTAACATGTTAAAATCAACTTACTTCATCAATTCAAATTCACCATCTGGAGGAACAAAACTAACGGTCTTTTCCGAATTGAATCTTGTAAGGTTCACACATTGATGGAAAGTGACATCATCAAGCTCAATAGTTTTTCCACTGCAAACCAAAATTAAGAAAAACGAAATTATCAATAGTATCTTTGCAAAGGCTAGCAATGCCATCATAAATATTGCATATAGCCACATATAAAGTACGTATTGAATCAATTACAGGGTAACAAGCAAAAGCACAAATCCCTTTAGTAATAGTTTGTGTTATGGGAATATGAGATCACTCACCCCAAGAAATATTCTTCTCAATTAATTGTATCTGAAGTAAACCTTCCTTTTGGAGGAACAATTCATTGTATTAATACACTTACTCTTAAGCATTATTATATCATTTCAGCTTACAAATCACAAACTGGGTCACTTTGCAACACTAACTGGAATTGAGTCCGATTATGCTAGAGGTCGGCAATAGGCAGAGGATGGCAGCAGTATCACCTGGGGCAAAAAGTTTTTCCTTGGGCAGAAAGTGGCTGCAGTGGATTTTCTTTTTCGCAGCGGGAACCAGAGACGGATACGAACCCGCTCTGATACCATGTCAAATGGTAGAGAATAGAAGCATGTAGCAGAGAAATAGTCGTAGTTGTATCATTGTTGTATGTCTTAATCATCAAGCTTATACACTTATTTGTAGTTTTATACTAGTAGAGCTAATCTATTCTAGGAAGTAAATCAATCTGTTCCAGGAAGTAGATCACTTAGAAAGTAAATCACTACAATAATTACCATACTTAAACATAAATCTCTAACATCAACTTTCAAATTGCAACTTTTAACATAACCTTTATTGTTTTTTATAAATTCAACATAACAATCATTTACTTTTGCAATATTCACATAAACTTCAAAATATTGCAAATTTTATCACAATCTTTTTATATTTTACAAATTTAACAATCCAATTTTTTACGACGAAATCATGTAACATATTTAGCCAGTTAATAACGCATACATGGTGGATTGCATTGAACTTGGCATTGCTTTTTATTGTATCTAATGGACATATTATATCCCATTATCTAGTGAAATTAATTAAACATTTTATTTATGATGAAATACATCCTCGAGCCACATATCTATAACAAATCGAATTTGGAGATGCTAATATTATATGGAACATCAACATAGTTTAAAATATCAAAATTGACGCATAATCACTTAGAATAAGTGGATTTAAAATAGTCAAATCTAATGGATTTCACCATGAAATTCATTGTTGCTATTAAATTTTGCAAATTTAGAAAATTTATGCAAAATTCAGAAAAACATGAATATTTAATGTTAAAATTTGCGACATTTAAAAGTTTTATGTGAAAATAGCAAAATAAGTAATTGTTATGTTAAATTTGCAAAAATAAAAGTTTATATCAAAACCTGCAGCTTTTAAAAGTGTGAAAATTGCAAAAGTGAGTAAAGATGTATTAATTATTGCAATTAACCCTTTATAATAAAATAAAGGATACATTTATACACTGCTATAACCATGCTACAATTTTCATTCATATGCCGCCTACTTTAGAGTTGTAATTTAATGGCATTAACTGATAAATATAACCTACCTCTTAGCAGGACGGGATTTAAGCTGTGATTCTTTCTCGAGTCCAATTTTATCATTTAATCCCAACTTCAAATCAGGCATTCCAGAAAGGAAGCATTTCATAAGAATCTTCCCAGTTACATCACAGCGCAGAACACTGCCTAAAAAGCCAAAAGGCAAATGGCATTTAGAAAGCATTCTTTACAAGACTTCACACACCCATGCTAAGCAAAGGGTTGCAGGAAAACAGAGAATAAGTATGCATTGGGCAAATATTTTCGCAATAAACAGGTACTTTACCTTTTGAAGACATAAGAAGATTGACACTTTCGACAATATCAAGGAACACCTGTGGAAAAAATTCAATTTAATCCATTTAAATAGAAAAACAAAAATTATTACAGTAGTAATCTTAAAATACTACCTCATTCTTTTTATATACAAGGCCCTCCCTGCGCCAACCAACAGCACCAGTAACTTGTAAAGTTGCGTTTGGAACCGGTTTATCAGCAGTCTGCTTGATTATTCACATGTGGAAAGGTCAGGATAACTCACTAGTAAGAATATCAAGAAAATCTTTATCTCCAGACAACTCTTCAATAATATTCACATTCTAAATTCATAAGATAGTTGTGAATGACTTTAACCTTGGATGAAAAAGGAGAGCGCACTCCTTCCTGAGTTATATAAAGCTTCAAGATTTCAGGAGAAAGGTTTTGAGGATAACCAAAATCCATAATTTCTGCAATTGAAATGCAAACATCAGATAAACAAGTAAAGAAAAAGTAATCACTGTAATTTTGGCTAGTAGAGAGACTTGAGTGATTAGATAAGCATCAACATGTTGTGTCAAATGATTTTAAATAAAGCAAAATTTCTAGCAGAGAAATCAAGACAGCCAGGAGTTTTTAGTTTCTTACTGGAGTCTGGAAAAAAATTAAAAAAAAAAGGCTAATTTACGACATGAAAGAGTTCCAAGATATACAGATACTCTAACATATCCACATCTATGATTTCCGTGATGATAGTACTTACCATAATGGGATAGTTCTTAATGCGAGAAAGTAAAAAATAGTTCTTCCGTGAGAGTAATAAAGGGCAAACACCATTTCAAAGACATCCAAGAAAAAGAAGTATCACAGATATTCCTTTACCATATGCGTACAAATTTAAATTTCAGTGAAAATAATAGCTTTATAATGGGAAAGACGGAAAGTTTTGTTGACAGGAAAGTACATAAAATTTTTCAGTCGACATACCATCTAACAGTTCATATATCAAAACAAAATTATTGCGGATGGCATCCTCATCAAAAGCCCCTCCAAAATATGATTTAAATAAAGTTACAGCCTGCAGAGGAAGAGGGTAAATGCATCAAGCAGATTAAAAGAAATATCTGTAAGAAAATATCAGCTGTCCTCATAACTCATTCACGGCCAAGGATGGTTTCTTAAAAATGCATGGCTTCAAAGATTTTACTAACTGAGAGGAAGGAAACAATCAACTCAAATACTGCAAAAGTTGAAACTATAAGGAAAAACTGTCCATTTCAACCAAATATATTCACTGATGTTCTACAAAACCCAAGATCTCCAAAAAATTCACAAGTTAGGCTAGTCTATGAAGCACACATAATAAAATAATATTAACCAAGAGATACCTCCACAACAAACTTGAATGCGCAAGCAACATTGGCATTGCTGCTTACAACAATCACAATATAGACATTGCTAATTCTCATGTAAAAGAATGAGCATCCCCCAATCTGCCGAACAGGACAAGTGCCAAGTTCCTTTGTTTGCATAATGTGAACTCGGAAAGCATCCACCATGTTGCCTCTGATAAGTTAAATCAGAAAAATAATATAAACGTGCAGTTTCATATAATTAAAAAATAATAATTTCTGATGAAAATGCAACTACAAAGTCTTAGATCAATCAACAGAAACCAACAAAGAAATGAGACAGCGATTCAAGAAATGTACTAGCTTTAGGCTTTACAAGCCCACCGAAAGAATGAAACTGGTTGGGTCAAATAAAACTCAAAATGTGGATACGGTCTTGAGATTTAATGGGTTCATTATAAAATACTAACCAAACTCTTCTTACAAACCATTTGCAAACAATACTGTGGTATGGAAGAAGCACGTGTGACCTAGTGGAGTGTAGCCAAACCGATGACTGAAAGGTTATGGATATGGATCCTGCCAGAAGCACCCTAGGTAGAGACCTGGAGCGTTCCTATGAGTAGGTGCCTCTAGTAGTTCTAAGAAAAACAAATGCTCTAATGACTACAATAAAACAGACACATGACAAACCCTTTGCATGATATCTCAAGTCACTAAATGAGTATCTCTACCATGTCCACGCCTATTAGTGAACCATATCAGGGTATGCGTCGTTAAGTAAACAAGTGCATTTGTAGACTTAAAAAAAAACTAAACAAATGTCAAGAGTGCAACGAACTGTCTCATTGATCATTTTGAGCAGACAATGCACAGGTCATCTGAGTTTGTTGGCAGAGATAACTCTACAAATCCTAAATCTTTTGTCAGAAATATCACAAGTCTAGCAGTGCAAATTAAGGATTCAAACAATTGAGCTATAGGTCTTTTCATATCAAGTTCTTTCAACAGAGTTACAAGAAAATTCAGGCAGCACATTAGTCTTAATGACCCAGAAAAGGGTTGCATTTTCCACAAGGTAAATAGTTTATTTAAGCAATCAAAATTTTAAATGAATATGAACTACTGCTTTCACCAATTATCTTAGTTTCACGACACATGAACATCCATTGCTTCATTAAGAAATCCACATACCATAGTAAATGCATGAAACAAAAGATTCTTTTTTTCTTTTAATAATCTAACAGCTGAAAAAGGCCCTTAAAAACTTCAAATTTAAATCCTCGGCATCATTTTTACGACTTCAGAGTTCAGATTCAAAACCCATAACTTCCCCCAACGAAAAATATACGATACGCATAACTTAGCTTTAAGACTAATCGCTCACACCTTCAATCCGGGAGCATAACAAAGACAACACCGACCCCAAAATTCAACAACATAAATAAATTCCGTACATGAGCAACATCTGTGATCAAATTTTCAAAGAAAATGTAGAGCAAAAGCACTAGAATAAGGTGGAGCGGGACTGACCCGACGTCGTCGCGGTAGAGGCGATTAATGAGAACATCGCCGCGAAGATTGAGGAAGTAAATAGCGGAAGCCGCCACCGGCATGGCTGCGTTCGCCGGAGCTACGATCCGGTGAGATGAGAGACGAGATCTGCTCCCGTCAACAGATTCAGCTGCGATCTTCAGTCATCGAATCGCTTTTTCATATATTACTGCGCCCCTATTATTTATTTTTATTTTATATTTTTGGACTTCATTTTTTTATTATTCCTTTTTTCTATACGGGTCGAAGTTGAACATTCCCAGCATAAATATACTTTTTGGCGTGTTCGGGATTTTGAATTTTAAATATTAAGAGCTGAGTAATAGTGGGTAATTATCAACTTTGAACTGATGCTGCCCGCCTTAAATCGGAACCGTTTGAACCAGCTTAAAATCAATACAAAAACTTCGGAACTAGAATGGAAATTGTGGAGTACGGTTTCGATCGGAGCTGTGCCCGTATTTTATAAGAGATTATTACTACGGTTTCATTTTTTGGAATTTTGACTGATGATTTCAGTAACTAAAACCGTGTTGAACCGTAACAAAATGGGATCGTAAGAAACCAAAACTGACCGTTCCGATTCAAAATCCTTCTTTTAGAGCATCACTATTTTAACATTCACTTATGTAGTTACAAATGAAAGATATGTACCTAACTCGATTAGGAAAAGAGATATTAATCTCCAAATATATCTAATGATATGACGGGATATATTATTATGATAATACATATATAGATGATTAATATATCAATAATTGAATTATTAATTAATTAATTATATATAGAAAACAAATACTATATTGTTTTATTGAGAATGAAGTTATGAGGTAGAGAGAATCTCAATACATAAACAAGTCGCTCTTTATTATTTCTCTCACAGAGAAATATGTTTTTTCACAAAATACACCTATGTAGTTCTATCTGAAAATTACTAACATTTATAGTTTGATATGCACCGTGACTTGCATTCTACGCCTGATTGATTCAACACATGGATACCTACAGTTATGAATCCATCTACTGTGTACAATAGGTTCTTGATTAATCAAGATCGGTTTGGTTTGCATTCTACGGAAGTAATAATAAGTTTTCATTATGTTTATACATGTTTAATCTCCACGCATGTAATTGATTATAAGTCTTGATTTGTTCATTAATTTACTTTTCCACTACGTTCATTAGACGAGAACAACGAGACCCAACAACATCGACACGGAAATCATACTATTTGTACAGGCTAACCCAAATGAACAGTTTTGAAAACTTCTTTAAAATCGATGGAGAAAAAAAAACATAACAATTGATTGGCTTGAAGTTAGACATGAGAAGAATCAGATTTCAAGTACTCTAATGTTATGATTTAATCAACTTTGAATAAGCGGTGGCCAAATCGAACAGGAACTGACCGAATTGGCCCAGAATCGGGCCAACGGATCTAGTTAAAAATAGGAACCGACTAGCCACTGTTCAAAATTAGAACAGTGGCTCCAAATAGGTGGGCCGTTTCGGTTTCATTTTTTTGAACCGCGAACCGGTGATTCCGGTTTGAACTGAAACGGGAACCAGCTAAACTGGCCAAAATTACCCTATTTTTGGAGAAATTGAACCGAAATTGGCCCGAAACCGGCGGTTCAAACGGAATATGCTCCCAAGGTTCAGCACCGGAACTAATATCGTATTTACACGGGCAGATTCCGGTTCCACATATCTTGAACTGCTGAACCGGCGGTTCCGAACCAAAACCGACCCGTGGACACCAGTACTTTGAATCAACTTTTATTCAGTAGTTAATTTCATAAGTGTTGAGAATTATAAATACACTAGTATATTTATACAATAATATATTTGTGACAAGTTAATAAATATTATGCACATGAATGTCATTTTATAATAATAATAATATTGCATGTTGTAAAAGTGAGATATTGAGCACACATATTTTTTTTCTTCTCGACGGTTGATGAATCTGAGTAGATAGATGAAGTTCCAAAATTTTCATCTAGAAACTCATTCTCGTAGAATTACATTCCTAAATACATATATGATTTGGATTCTATAAGATTAATTTTCCAATATAAAATAAGAATAAAATTGATCGATAGGATAAAATAAGACATACAAATGTGATCCATTTCCTTTTAATTTTGTTGCTTTGTTTACTTGTTTGTTTTATAAATGATACTTTAAAAATAACAAGCATTATTATTAAGACAAATAAGCATAAAAAGGAAGAAAGAAACATATCAACCATATATATTTATCTTTTATTTGATCTTATGTATTCATTTATATTTCGTGTATGTTATATTTTTCCTTATATAGTTCACTGCCTATATTTACGTGTGTGTGAGAGAGAATAAATCAAATAAGAACTCATTAATTTAAGCATTTACATGTTTTACGAAATATATAATTTTATTAATATTTTAATTAGTTCGTCAAAACCTCAAAGTTATGAACTAAATAAGTGAGGTTACAATAAAAAGAGTTAAGTGAACATGATATGTTTTTTGAATTGTTTTAGTGCAATTATATACTTTAAATGAAATTTATTCCAAATCGTTAAAATGTCTGAATCAAATCGTATTAATATATTTTGATCGGTTTGATTCGCAAAATTTTCAAACCGTATTTATTGACTTGGCCGATATTCCACGCTCCAAGCCGAACCACAAACACCCTGAAATTTTGAGTTAATTTACCTGAAATTTTAAACATAATAATAAAATATCCTAATTCGTAAAATTGTGGCTATTGTTACCTTATCTGCCCATCAAATAAATATATACTATGTAATCCGGTCGTACGGGTGAAATTTACTGCATCAAATATAAAAATACACGACCCCGCCACCCATTCCCCTCTGATGGCGTCGTTGCTATCGCCACCGTCAACCTCTTCTTCTCTTTTCCCGCGCTCCGCTTTTCCCAAACCAACCTTGGCTGCCTCTCGAGTATTTGCGCCAAACGCTGTCGTATGCACTCTCTCTCTCTCTCTCTCTCTCTCTCTCTAGTTTGGAGTGTATGTTTCTATTTCCAACTGATTAAAGTTTTCATTTCCATCGGATTATTTTGAACTCACTCGAATTGGACTGAACAAGCATATGGTTCTGATTTTTTTTTTCGCTGTATGGAATTCGAAGTCCACAATTTTGGGACTATGTAACGCCCCTTTTGATTTGATTGTGGTTCGGGTTGTGTGTGCGCGTATTTTTTTTGTTTGTTTGATAGAGATGCGAGCTGCCGTTGGACGGGAAGCTGCTTGTTCTCAACGATCAGATACTGCAATCGAAACGATTGGAGAATGCGGCGAACAGTAATAACCGGATTAAGATATTCTCCGGCTCGGCTAATTATGCTCTTTCTCAGGTGATTTATGTGCTCATTTTATCGGTCATGATTGCTTTTTGATACTCCTACGTTTTTCATTTTCTCTATGTTTTGGACTCCTATGTTTCAATTTGGGTTTTTGAGAATTGGAGAATCCATCGCGTTTTCTACTGTTCAGAACTATAGAAAATAAGACGGAGATTGATTAGTTGTTTAAAAATACTGTTGCTGTATTCGCATGATTTAACATGTGAGGAAAATGTGCTTTGGTTGCAAATTTATTTGCTTTTGAGTTACTGTTGGATGTGGAAACTAAAATAACTTTTACATGAGTTAATCATTGTTTGAAGAAACACTACTTGGATTCAGGAAAATGACATGTAAGAAAATATAACTGTAAGAATCGGCATGGCAACAATGTCAAATATGACTCCGTGCTGGTACTGAATGAAAAACTGGACAGAGCCATTTTCACGTGAAAATAGTGTATTGAGTCATATAGTTGCTTACTTGCTATCAATATTGAAACTTGAGTTATACATGTTAAGCTAATTGGTACCAAATGGTAAAAATAAATCAATATGCCGCTGCTGACCTTACCAATTGCTTTGGTTATTTTCAGTTCAAGTATGTAACCCTCACCGATTTTCTTGGCAGCCGATGTTATGCTCATGATTGCTTATCTTCTGTGGGGAAGTGCACAGAAATGTAATGACCTCTGACAAAAACAATAAAACCTAGAGCACAAGGAACTTGTTTTCACTAAATTGACAGGAAATATAGTTGTTGCACACAGTCCTAAAAGTTTAGATGTCAACCCTTGCTCCACAGAGGAGAGCCTTTACACACTATAGCTTGATAATTGGTTTCTAAATTCACACACCGTGTACATGCACCATTCATATTTGAATGCAGAGAAAAGCCAACTGCAATAATGTTTTACCTCAACAATAGTTTTCTGCTTCTGTTTGGCTATATGAAAAAAAATGAAAGAAGAAAGGCCTCCACATTTTCTATAGAGCTAGTTGGCTATGATAAATAAGGTTCATAATTGGTTTAGTCTATAACGTGCACTAAATGAAGCAAACTAGAAGGCTAAGATAGATCTTAACTTCATAACTAACATTATTTATTTGTTTTTCTTTGAATTCAATTATTCAATGTCTGCGGCATAAATTGCAACTTTATGCTATGGTCTACCATTATGAATGAGTTATTCTACTTGCTGGATAGGCTTGTTATTGTGATAGAAATTGCCTCATTTGTATTAATTAATTATGTGTTCTATCCGTGTACCTCTTTTTTCTTTTTCATTTTTTTATACTTATTATTGCAGAGTCTTATTCTTTATGATCAAAGAGACTTGATGTATTCCAAATCAATTTAGTTTGTGAATATATGAACTTAACTAGTTCTGTTATGTTCATATATATGCTAGATGTTACATATATTTACACATATACATTTTGTATCGTTCTCTTTTCGGGTCAACACTGTATGGGGTTTGAAACTCCTTTCTTTTATGGCAGAGTCCCATAATCCCACTGCTGGGGACACCTCAAATGTTTTTTTCATGAAACACCTAAACATAGTTCCTCCGGCTTTCAATGTTCACAATTCTTTTAATAGTTTGATTGCATAGAATGGTTGTTTTTGGATTTGCTGTTGCTTCATATATTCAAATGCATCTATCAAATTAATGAATGGTCACAAATAGGGGGTGGTTGAGGGAAAGAGGAATTGATGCACGAGGAACTGTGTCGTGTAGTATTTGATAGTGCTTTCTTAATTATGATGTAACTAGTGTAGTTTCTTTTTTATTCTGCTACCCTGCCTCTTTTCGTTGTTAATTATTCACTAAATTGATAAATTAGTTCTCAATTAGGAAATCGCACGGTATATGGGCCTAATCTTGGAGATATCCTCATTAAGCGGTTTGCTGATGGAGAGATTTATGTTCAGTTGCAAGAGAGTGTTCGCGGCTGTGATGTGTACCTAGTCCAACCTATATGTCCCCCAACTAATGAAAATCTTATGGAGCTTCTGATTGATAGATGCTTGCCGAAGGGCTTCAGCAAAAAATGTCACTGCAGTGATCCCTTACTTTGGATATGCTCGGTCTGATAGAAAGGTGGATTTTTCAATCAATAATCACAGTTGGAAGTTCACTGAATAATTTTTCTTGAGCTTAAGTATTAAAAAGTTTTTGATACCGTGGACAAATATAAGTATAGAAATGCCAATAACATCCTTAATTTGTGCCCTGTTAATTTATCTGTTTCTTATGAACGCATTAGACCCATGGACGTGAATCAATCGCTGCCAAATTAGTAGCCAATCTTATCACAGAATCAGGTGCAAATCGTGTTCTTGCTTGTGATATCCACTCTGGGCAGTCGATGGGTTACTTTGATATTTCTGTGGACCATGTATATTGCCAGGTACATTCTTAAATGTTTCATCTTTATTACTTGTTTCCTATTTGTACCCACATTGTTTTGTTTTGGCTTTGTGTTTTTATGCAAAAGCCTGTCATCCTTGATTATCTTGTGAGCAAGAAAATATGTTCTGGTGACTTAGTAGTGGTCTCTCCTGATGTTGGAGGAGTTGCAAGAGCACAAGCTTTTGCCAAGAAGTTATCTGATGCACCTTTGGCTATTGTAGACAAAAGACGCCAAGGACATAATGTTACTGAGGTATTTAACCTTTTCTGCTTAGTTGTCCATTCACAATTTCCCAAATTCATAATTCCATGTGAGATAAATTCAATGGATTTTAATGTTCTGTCTTTTTTTAATTAGATAAAATAAGAACTAAAGTCTACATGACGTGGCATAATTTAGATAAGATATATCTTTAACAATTTCGACTGAAGTTAGCTACCCCGTTTTAAGAAAAGGTTTGAATGAGTACACTATATAGAAGCTGGCCATATATCCTCCATCTTTCATGAAAGTTCTTATTATACACACAGATCCATCTTTAATTTCTGATGCTGTCCTCATTTGTAAGCTAATGATGTGTGCATGCATCTGGCTAAGGCTGTGCATTTGGGAGGATCGGTGAAGAACCGACCTAGCAAGTCTATAACTGTAGAAAATTGAAATAGTAAAATTGTTCCCCAATCACCAACCTACAACTTAAGAATATCATATCGAACACCGATTGAAAAAAATTGGTTGGTTCGATCAGTGTTCAATTTTCCCACCTTAGTTTACACTTCTCCATTTTCGGTCGCACATTTCTGCACTCATCCTCACTCTTAACATCTCACCATTATGTTGGGTTGCCTACATTCTACGAAGCTTTGGATGGCCGCCTGAGGTTGATGGAGGAACCTCGCGAAGCACTGGTGAAGAGAGAGCAGCTATATATTTTGATGAAAGATTGAGGATATGACCGTCTGGTTGTAGCAAACATTGCGGATTGTCGACACACAATGACTAAAAAGAGAGGGATGGGTAAAAAAGGAGAAATAGGAGGGAGGGGTTGGACTCAAATGGTTGGGGTTATCGGGGTAAAGAGAGAGAGAGGAGTGGGGTGATGATATGTTTACTTTAGTGGATGAGTTGGATTGTTAATCAAGGAGGGAATAGTAGAGAAGGTGATGGGCTCAAAATTTGACAGCCCCAAACAAAAAATTAATTATTACAGAATCTGGTAGGTCTGCGATTTTCAAAAATAACATTAACAAAACTAACAATCGTTTGAAATAAATTCAAATTTTCATTAGGGACTTTAGCAAATTATTGCTTATTGGAATAGTGTTAATCATTGACATGTTCGTGTAATCTCCAACATTTGATGTTGTCTGATGGTTATTGCATCACTACTACTTTCTTTATCATTTCGACTAATGGTAGAGTATAGAAACATGTAAGAGAGAAGTGGTAGTAGTATCATTGTTGTGTGTGTTAATCATCACGCTGATATATTTATTTATACTAATAGAGCTAATCTATTTCAGGAAGTAGATTATTCTGACTTAGAAAGTAAATCACTAATAATTACCATAGTTAAACATAATCTCTAACACTTCCCCTCAAGCTGGAACATATATATCAATCATGCCCAGCTTGATACAAAGTTACAGAAATGTTTAAGAACATAAACCCTAGCAGTGGTGCTTAAGGCAAATACGACAAGGGTAGATCCAAGCAAAGAAGATAGCAAGAGCAACGCCTGGTGTCGGTGTCAAGTAACACAAGCCCAAACATTATTGCTTGTTGTAGAGGTCATCAATATTGCATCTTTGCAAGAAAGTAATAACAGCAGCGCCTATGGCAGTAGGTAATAGTAAGAATCCTAACATGTGGTTAGGACAACAGCAATGCCTAGCGATGTCGCCTTAGGTTAAAGTATTGGCAGAAATCTAATAAAAGGTAGTAGTAGTAGAAACCCTAACATTAGTGCTGAGGGCAGAGAGCGGCAACAGTCGGCACTTACATAGAAACCCTAATAATAGTGTTTAGGGCAGAAAACAACAACAGTTCGCCAAGGACAAAAGATGGCTGTAGTAACCCTAGCATTAATGTTTAGGGTTGAAAGCATCAGTAGGTAGAGGGTGACAGTAGTGCCACCTAGGGCTGAAAGTGGCTGCAACATATTTTTTTTTTCCTTTCTTTTTCACAATGGAACCAGAGACGGATACAAACCCGCTCTGGTACACCATATCAAATGGTAGAGTACAGAAACATGTAACAGAGTATTAGTAGTACTATCATTGTTGTGTGTGTTAATCATCAAGCTGATACACTTATTTATACTAGTTGAGCTAATCTATTCTAGGAAGTAAATCAATCTCTTCCAGGAAGTAGATCATTTTAACTTAGAAAGTAAATCGTTACAATAATTACCATACTTAAACATAATCTCTAACATCTACATTACTATAGTATTGTAGTCCTTGGAATTACTCTTTAGTGTGATTAGCAGTAAGTGGCTTCCAGTTATAACACATGCACATTTCTACAGTTTCAAGCTCTATTACCATGTGTCTTTGTCTAAGTGTCTTCCTTGTTAGAAAATAGAACACGCTGACGATTTTAACAGGTTAGGATCTTGTTCTAATTCATGGACTACAACCACCGTTAGGAAATTTAAATAATTGCCATGGCTTACATTCATTAGAACTTATTCACATAGAACCACACACTTGTGAGGTTTCATAGATGGTGGCATAAAAATGTTCATAAACCACCCGACCAATGTACATTTAGCTACACGTGTAGAATTTCACTGACAAATCACAAATATTTTGAATATTACCGGCAAATATTCCTCATAAATAATATTTTCCTCATAATATGATTTTTTCAGTGTCTATTTTTTCACGTCTTGTTCATACATACATATATATATAGGAGTGCACTCACATAAGAATATCCTTTAGCATGAGATATGAGAACATATCTCTTCCGTGTGATTTCCAAATGGGCGGTTGGGATTTTCGCTTTTTTTAATCAATCAGTTTGCATATGCTAATATTATTGTTTGCATATTAGTATATTTCTGTCAAATCATGTGTGATATTAAAAGTTTATTTTTGGGAGGGTGCGGATCGTGGAGACAGAAAGATGACGTTCCATATTCGCATCCCTTCAGATTTAGAAAACACGATCTTCGTTATACGATAGAGATAACCACCATCTTCCTTTCAAAAACAAAACACACCGCCACCCCGCTCATCTGCAAAAAAAAACTCCATTTAGTTTTTTGCCTGTATTTTCTACTTCCTTGCTTCCTGTTGAGCGTTTTATCTTTTAATACACTTTCTCAAAATATTTCTATCGTCTGGAAAGCCCTCCTTTTTATTCATGCCAAGCATTTTTTTACTATTCAATTTAGCTCGATCATTATGCATATTTATTACATGCAAGGTACACAAAAAAACATGTTACAGACATAAATTTGAAGATCGCGATAATCATATGCAAATGTTAAACTACACATGTGCAAAGTGTAAATACCATATATGCAACATCACACCTTCGTCATTAGCCATTATATTTTGCAACCTAGTAATATTTTATTTGTATTGATATCTAATACAATGATTAAACTAGATAATATCACCATGACAAGGAAATCCGGCGAAATTTGTGGGAAATGGAGATAAATGATATGGGGGATCATAAAATGTTTGAGAAAAAAGAAAAATATTAAACTTACCAAGTAGTCCCCCAAAAATATGGGGGATTATATCTGCGAAAATGCCAATAATACCCATATTGCTGTTCTCATATAAATGTTAAATCTCGTCCATCCATCTATAAATTCTGATGGTCACGATTTGTTCTCATTCATGGGATTTGCTGTTCTCATGTGAATATACTCTTATATTGTATATGTTGTTGTTGTTGTTGTTGTTTCTAATAGAGCAAAAGTGGCCCAACAATAAAGTAAAAGAGAAAACAAAGAGAATAAAGAAAGCGAACAATAATATAAAAGATAAAATACCTCCTAAGAGATCCCCACACAAAGTGTGCCCAATATTCCAATATTCAAAGACATAATGAACCTTAATAATAATGTCTACTATATAGAGAGACTAAAAGATAACTATCAACTCTAAAAGATAAATACCTATTCTAAAAGATAGAGATAAATACTATTAATAAATCAAATCTAATCCTAATATATATCTAGCATGATTTATCCTCATCCAAGTTTCTCTCCTTTATTCGTGTATATCAATTGCCGGCTCCTCAAAACAACCTTGTCCTCAAGGTTGCGATTGAGAAAATTGCATTTGCGGCATTGAATGTGATTAGGTAGCGCTGCTGGGGGCTTCCATGGGGGCCATGGGGGCTTGGATATCTCCTGGTATGGAGGATAATCAGTGTGCACAGTATACTCATGCCGGATTTGGCGTGCCCATCCATCGATGCTAAAATCTGGCAAAACTGATGCAGCAAGACTGCGGTGGAGAATTTCGAATTGCACACCAATGAGGATGTGAATTTTGTCGGAAACATGTTTGACATCTGATAACCATCACAAGAATGAATCGTTGTGCGTGGTAGGTCGGCAAAAGATGGATCATGAACAGAAATTAATGGCAATAGATCAGTAGGGGCAATTTCTGTTGCTGCCGGAAGCGACTTCCATGGTTGTTGCGGTTTCAGTAGGGCAGCATGAGCGACTTCGTGAGACTCCAAAGGTGCTTTTGCTGACGGTGTGAGCATCGTCAAGATAATATCTGATGCATCCGGTATGGAAACAGAGTTCTACACAGTTGTAGAAGTTGGAGACACTTGTTCGATGTAGTAGAATATGCATGTGCTGCAGTTACAGTCTCCTCTCGATCTTGTGATTCCATATTCAACAGAAAAATTGTCGCAAGATGAGAAGAGTGGCCATGTTGATGTTCTTGTACCTGCTGTGCATATTCTGCCGCAGCAAGTTCTTGTTTTGCAGCCTCGTGCTGGATTGTTGAAGAGACCGTGTGG
>AYJT01104100.1:0-12365 GCA_001278415.1 Ocimum tenuiflorum
TAGGCATTGACATGTTAAAAGAACAGAATTCAGAAGTAGTGTTATTGACCAAGAGGGAAATTTCAAAATGATTGCAGAAACCATATCATCAAGCAACAAATATTTTCAATTGGGGAAAAAAAGTGGGCCCTTCAATTAAGCAGCAAGAAACAGCAAGTAAATTGACAAATCATAAAGATTTTGGCATATCGTTAGAAAGCACCCCAAGGAGAAAAGAATAAGTTTTGCAACCAGAGCATTTATATTGTTTTCTTTTAAGTAAGAAGATACGAAACACGGCAAATTGTAAGAAAGGACCACAATTTCATAAGAGAAAAATTAACCTTAACAGGTGCTTTTGATAGATTCCTTAACTCCATGGTAAGACGTCGGAGATCTCCAACATAAACTGTATTAGGTAAGTTGTGAATGACACCCTCAAGCCTTGGTAGGCTCTGGATATTCAGCGCATCATAGCAGAAACATAACATCATTAGTAAAAGAAAATTAATCTGGATGAAGCACGTAATGTCTAAGCTTCTCCAAGAAAAGTAATAAATTCAAGAAGGATACCTTTATCACCAAGAACTCAAGGTTATCTTTCACAGACTTTTTTGGCTTCCTTTTCCCTTTAGCAAGTTTCTTTCTGATAACATCTGAGTGAAAGTTACAAATCCCAATTACTGAACCAGAGAGTTTCCACTTAACACCAACTAATTTTAAGGTGCCTTCTACTTTGGGAGTGACTGTTAGCTGAACCTGAATAACAGGAAATAAAACAGTGTGTGATTATGGAATGCCAACAAATAACAAGGGCGCACCACAATATATTCTAAACTTAGAATAATATTTTTGGTTGTGAATTTATGAAATATCACAGCATTATATTTTTTCGTTTTGAGATGCAAAAGTACATACCAACAAATTACTGGATGTACGGCAGGAAGTGTAAACCATTACTTGATTGACAAACTACAGGCATGCTTTTAGACATATAAGTAAACTAACCAGAGTCGAAACTTGCAACAACTGTGTCCAAGAAAACACTAAATGAAACAACTGTGTCCAAGAAAACACTAAATGAAACGAAGTATATAGAAGAAAAGCACGTCTTATTTTATGAGGGCGAGACTGAGAGTGGATGATAGAAGAAAAAGGAAGTTTCGGGAACTAATAGATAATCTATTGCTTTAGAAAAAACGCCCAGTATGTTTTCTTTCTTCCCACTTTACTACAAGTTTGAATGTGCCCCCTTCCTCATTGAAAAATAAATTTCCATCCTTGGTAGATGAGATCCTTATTCCTTGGAAGTAGAACAATAGAAGATCTAATATATGGGTAGTTCAAAAAAAGAGATTTAGAGCTCACCAATATAGTTTCACCGCCCTGCATCGAAACCTCAACTTCTGATAAATCAAATACAGATGTCTCTGGACTAGTCTCCCTGCATTCAGAGAGTAAATGGTATCACCGCAGGAGAATTCAAACCTAAAAGCAAAAAATATAAGACGAACTAAATTCAGAAAGCGTCAAGGAGATTGATACCCAGTAACTGAGACAGTTCTCAATTCTTTGTCATTATTATCTTCAACCAAAGATCCATTTGCAGCTGTATCATGCAAAAGAATTGTAGTGAAGTTGATGCCGGATTAGATATCAATTACTACTATCAAGCACGGAACTCAAAATAGAATGTCAAAATATTGAAAGAAGTTGATTACAAAGATCATTCATGAAGTTCATCCTACTTGGAAAAAGACCCAGTTATATTTCAACACTACAAATACCCCTGCAATTACACCTAGATATTTGTATTGTTCTAACAAATAGCCCCTTGATTCTTTATTATCACAAAACAAATTTACAGGGGTTTTGTAAGTTGCAACACTTTATGGATTTTTCTGTAAATAGGTCAAATATCAAGAACAAATATTGTAATTAACCCTCTGAAAGTTATTCAAGAAATACAGTTGACGATGTTAATAAAGAGGGTGGGTGCACTAGCAAATAATTAACATAAAACAGATGAAATGTACCTGATTCCCTTTCATTACATTCTGATGAATGCTTGCATATTAGGGTAACATTTGAGATTGATATAGGAATCTGAAGAGGGTTTCTAAAACTAACTTCCACCTTGATTGCCTCTGTAATATCAAGAAGATCAAAATGTTTGTAGCAAACACCATATGCAGTAAATGGTAGCACAACACAAGTAGATTCTTTTAACTTCTCTATCATAGTCTACTGAACATATCGCCATAGCCAGATTGAAGAATCAATCTTTTGCAATAAATATATTTCTGTACAGCAGACAATGAAGTTTTGATGTGAGGAAATTAAGTAGCTCTCCTTCAAAAATCTCGCTGAATGGAAAAAGTGAAGTGAGGTTTCATGTCATGGTTCAGACTTAAAAGACAACAGTTTTTAGGGGAAAAACCTACTCGTTAATCAGGAAACAAAATATCTTGATCAAGCTGTCTTAACATTGCCACAGCATGAAGGAAAAAAGGACAGCCCAAATCCATAGTCCTTCTCCCTTAAACCAAAAATGTCCTGTTTCCTTTGCCCTCAACAATAAACAGGTCACATCATTTCCCTTTAAAAAAGTACCGGGTTGATACTATCATCATTCTGCACTCTTTACTTAAAATTCCATAAATTATGGTAAGTCTCGTGTTTTGTCCATGCAAGACATACAATAATCACAATATCATACACATCAAAACTATCCCAGACAAAACTTTTTTAATCTATATTTTCTTCCAGAAGAAAGAGTCTGATGGCTTTCAAGTGGCATTATACAGAGAGAAAGTGCTAGTCAATGTTAAGCCGCAGTTGTTAAGTAAATTTTGTAATAGTTTTCTACAGATATAGAATTTCAAAATCAATGGAAATATAACATCATATACTAAGCACACTACGAAAAAACCAATGAATATCTCAACACATGGCACGAGTTTATTAGGGGAATGACACGCAAGGATACCCACCCATTTATCCAATTACTTTTCATCTAGAATGTAACATCACCTTCATACCTCCAGCAATGCAAACATTTGATTCTTTGTACTTCTTTGGTAATATCTTTGACTGTAACTCAAGCCAGTTACTCTTAGAAGTTGATACTGATGGAATAATGTCTTCCTCAAATGATTGCCACAAGCTTTCTTCAACATTGGCCTGACATATATTCAGTCAGTATCAATGCAACGGTGATAAGAACCCACATATGGAGATTGAGAAAATAGAAATTGTCAAAACCTAGATAATTCTGTATTATCCCTGATACAATAATAGATTTAATGTTCTCTCAATTCCGCATTGGCAGGTACATTGCCAAATCAGATACGCCATTAGTGAGCAATTGAATGGATCAACTTTAAAAGAAGCCAAATGGAAGACACCCAGTTCAAAAAGCAAATTTAAAAGCATGCAGTACCCTATAGAGTAACCCCACAAAGGTAAGACCACAGCATATACACAGTGCAAAATCTACCATGCTAGTGGGCTACACATAGGTAAGGTTTCTCACATCCCGTCCATAGCTGGAAACTATGGTTAAGAGAATATGATCTCCACTATTAGTTTCTGAACAGAAGCCCAGCACCCAGTGAAGCCTAATCTTACAAAAATTTGCATCTTGTAACTTCTAGGTAGTTTATATGCGTGCTATACACAAAAAAGTATGAACATAAAACTGAGCTAGATTCATTAAGCTAAACTTTGAGACTTTTATTGATAATTTTTCACTACGTGTTGCCTATCATTATTCTTTAAGGAGACGTACAAGATTAGGATCCAAAAACTTTCAGGAAGAAAAACGAAATTAGGCTAGAATGATCATGAACAATCCGAATTTAGTTGGTGGAATTAGAATAACATAAAAGCAACAGCAAACATCAGAAAATATAATAGTGCGCCAACCAGCAACATCACATGGATGGTCAAATGTTATAAAAACAAATTTGCCCAACAAAATCCCGCAATTAAGGAAATGTACAAACTTACAGCTGCAGGAGATGCATGAGTTCGATGGTCTTCAAACACAACTTTGATTGAAGGAAAGTCAATCAGAGGCAACTGAAGCCTCATCACCTCAAATGTCTTCCCTGTTTCCTACATAATCAAGCAGACTGTAGGTATTAGTGACATTTGGGTAAAGTGAATGTTTTATGAACATAAAGGTGAGCACAAACTAGAAGAACTTAAAAAGACGTTGAATTAAGTATTTATCTCAGTGAAAGAAATTGAAAAGATACAATGGCTGAAGGGCAAGAAAGAAGGAAGAAACACATTCATGGTGTTGCAATTGGTAAGAACAAAAAATAACCCTTCCAATCAATATGTTTGAATAGGAAGAAAACAAAGAATGACTTCATTTAGAACTATAAAATTTAAATTCCATTTTTCAATAAGAAAAGGGAAGGAATACAACGAATACTTTATAATTAGCAATGAATACTTTATAATTAGCATTCCAAATATATAAGCAAAAGGTGTGTCTTCAGTAATATTCATTTTAAACTAATTGTGAAAAGTAGCTTCTCTTAGGCTATAGTACAAATATAGAATTCACATTTGATACCCTTCAAGCTTTTTACAATACATTTTATGGTAAAACGAGCTGGAATTGATAACACTAGAATACAGTTTTCCTTTGTTTTGGGATTTGGTGGATGTGTTGTCCCGTCAATAGTATTGGTGATTTAATCTCATTCATGTATTTTATACTAAAATAGTGTGACACAAGAAAAAGAAAAGCTATACAGCAAAAATAAGAAGTTAAAAAAGTTTAACAAGAGTTCCCTAGCTTCAGACCTGAATAATTTGAAAAAATTCCCTCAGGAACAATTCTTGAGTAAACTTGGATTGGTGACCACAGGCCAAGACCTCTAACACATGTTTGATCGCCTCATCAAACATTCCAAGAATAGCATACCACCTGAAATATTCTTGAATTTATTGGCAAACAATTTCCATGCTCAAAGCCATAAGATTTAAAATAAATAATTGAGTGGTGGGTAATTTACTTTCCAATATGGAAATGGACATGATCACTGATGTGACTCCAACTTGTGCCTCTGAAGACACAAAGGGCACCCATGTATGTTCTGACTGCATGTTTTATCTGATGGAACAAACAAGGTAAAAACTTCCTTACTTCAGAATATCATGAGAAAGGATAATAACTGAGAAGAATCATTACCTGATCACATTTCTTGTAGAGGTCACCAGAAAGAACAAGGTGAAAGCCATATTTCCTTAACATGGCTGGCGTAGACAACAAGAAGCAGTATGCAGCGTGCTCAAGCATCACTGCAGAATGCAGGGGTTCCTAAAAAGGATAGGTTTTAGATAAAAGTAGGATAATTTCTCATCAGTAAAATGTCCACAATTATGGGCATTACCTCACCAGAGATTCGGAAATAGACATCGGCAGCATCTTTGAACTGGTCTCTTGCCTTTAACATTTCAGCCCACCAAATTCCACAACGTATGACATAACGACCACAAGATGACCCAATTTTCTGAAGTTACAAGGTTCCAGGCAAAAGAAGAAATTAGTACTGCACAAGATAAAAAGATAGAAATGCCTGTGGAGCACAGCTCTTCCATATTATTTTGATGTCAAATAGAAATATCCCGAGGACCTAACTGAACTAAGTGTTCAAGAACAATCTTTAAGTCATTCAGATTTTAGAATGTTGAAGAAAAAAAATTTGAAAAACCCAACTAAATCCACATTCAACCCTTCTAACACCTGGAAAATCACCAGCTTCAAGATATCAGCTGCCCATGTAGTGGAGTTCTCCAAAGTTCAAAACTGACATCCTTTATTAGGAAAACAAGAGATAGCATCTCACAGTTATATCTAGTTTAACTTTCAAATGTGTGATTCGAGTTGGCCAAAAAGAAATTTATTATATGTCATAAGATCCAGAGTCTGCAGCAATCAATTGAGCGGCACTTAACCCTTACGTCATCAGTTCTCTAAGTAAACTTTCAGTTATCACCGGTAGTCATGGGCAGCCAACTAAAGATAAGCCCTTCTCATCACCACCAACAGTTCAGTCTTGCTTATAGGGCCACAGTCTTTATCATTCTCCAGTTTTCCTATCATCACGATCAGTCTGCTCACTTTCTACCACTCTGTTTTGTGCGGTTACAAGATGTACCTCCTTTAATTATTGCCAACCCATATAAATGACCATCGTAAGAACTGAGCTAAAAGGAAATTAAGGTGTTAGACCTTTCATGATCCACTTTTTGGGGCCCAAGGTATCCATCCAGAGGACAGCAGAAGCATACATTGTTTCCCTTAGAGGGCTTTCAGTATTGTTATCAACAGGCAATGTTGTAGAAGTCACTAGGCGGTAGTGAGGCACCCAAGGGGGGCCTAGCGCCTAGGTGGCTTATGTGGACCTAGGTGGTTCACCTATTTTTATTATTATTTTTTATATTTAAAATGTACAATTATTCAAAGTAAAATTGAATCCAAGTAATCTAATAAATATATCAAATGTCCCAATAAGCATAAATAAATGAATAAATAGAAATTGTAATTGACCAACTATACTCAAGATTCAAGAACTCGAACAACAGATCTCACTCGTAATTTATTAGCCAACATAGTGGATTTTTATTAGCAAACATCCCCTAACTGCAAAATAGATCCCACCCATAATATTTTAAGCATTTTGTGTGATATTCAACCAGCTTTTCCCTTACTAAGGAAATTATCTGTATTACTTTATAAACCCGAGGCAGATACTTATAGAAACAAACAGCCACTGCCCTAAAAAACAAAGCATCTATTATAAAATTAAATCTGTGAGGGTGAGCAGTGGTAGAAATGAAGGGGGGCAAAAAAAAAGTGGAAATTGGACGGAATAATGGATCACTGCAGATAACAGAAGAATACACTCCTGGAACTAGTCACAAAATTGAAAACCCGAGACAAAGGCAAATCACAAAATTGAAATTGCAGACTTGGAGGATTAGAGAAATAGAACGGCAGCAATACTTTTATTTAGTCAAAAAGATCAAGACAAGCTCCAAACTGAGCAGCAATGGATTCAAGACATGGGCGTTACTTGGGATTATTCTTCTCCAACAAAAGCTCTAAACCCGCACAAAAATGGACGTAAGGACGTGAGTGCAGCAGATGTCAAGCGTGATGACCGGTGGGATGTTTGACGGCAGATGGATTTGGTTTTTCTTGGTGTCTCGGAGTTGTAGGGGCGAGCACAAAGTAATTAGGGGTTTTCAATTTTGACTCTCTTCCTAAATCCTAATTTAATACCTTTCTGTTTCTGCCTTTTTGGACGGAAATTTTTTGAATTTTTGACCCAACGTCCAGTTGGGCCGCATAAACGCCGCAAACCAGCCTAAATCCGCCGCCGAGCCCGCCTAAGCGGCACGTAATTGTCGAATCAAAGAAATCCACATACACACACCAATCAGCCGATTTTCAGTTCGGCTATGGGCTGCCTAGCCCCTAGACGGCGCCTAGGCGACCGCCTAGCCCATTTTTTACATCATTGTCAACAGATTAAGTGTGATGCTTTCTATCAAAGAAATGGAGCAATCCATCACTTAGCTATGATCCAATGGAGATGTCTGTCATTAACCGCTATTTTCTCAAAAACCTACTGTAAGTCATTTTCTGATTGATATGCAATAATATTCGTTATTATATCATATGACTTTGTTGAAGCCAGATTCTGGTATGATTAAAAACACCATCATTCCTTGACTGCATATCCATGCATTGCAAAAATGCTTTCTTGGGGAAAATCTCAAAATAACAAATTCAGATGCACTACAAAAAAAGAGGGGAAGAACAATAGACTTGGCAAGTTTAGCATTACCAAATAAGTGCTAAATGCGTTTTCCATGCAGTACTCTGCATCCTTTCTTGACTGATCCAGCATAAAATAAGCCAGTCCCATCATCTCCTGTCCAGTCAAAATACATTGTGAAAATGAAGTCCACAGTGAAAAGACATGACATAGAAGTAAAAGACATTGCTGCCAATATTCAGCAATATGCACGAAACAGCAACCAACAAAAGAAATAGGTAATGATTTAAAAAGTATCTGAAGTACCTGAACTCCAGCATAATGCTTCCATGATTTATCAAGTTTGTAATCTGTAGAAATAAGTCGGTAATTCGACAACGCAAGTTCATAGTCTCGTAACATGAAAGCATAATCACCCAAAACCCGTATCTGAGATTCTGTGGAGCTAAAAGTGTATCTGCAATAATGCTTAAACAGGCCAAGTCAGAGAGAAGGTGGGAAAATAAAAGAGAAGGAATTGTATATGAATCAGCAGCACTATCGTTATTGAATTAAATCTTTAACATACGTATGTCCACTAGGATTCTCAGGTGCGTCTTCTTTCCCCTTTCTCCACCACAAGTTTTTTATCTGGTTTCTAAAGCCCTTTCTTGTCGCAGAAACCTGACTTAACACACATTAATTAGAGCAGTGCAATAGAGCGCATTAACAAGATGATAATCAACCAGACAACTGCATGAGATAATTATACCTGCTGGTTAAGATCACGAATCTTCAGTTCCATGTGCGGAATTACATGTTTAGATGAGAGATCATGCATAGTATTTCTCAACTGTGAGGTAAAAGAAGGAGAATGATCACAACTCAACTTAAATGAAATGAGCGCACTATAATTATAATCAGCAATTTCTAAGAGATAGATAGTGTGGTATAAAAACGTATTAATGATAATATACTCCTATAGAGCAATCTATATGGATGCATCTGCAATAAATACCTCTTCTATATCATCCGCATTGAGGAAGCAACCAATCTGCTCGTTATTTGAAGCACTATTCTTCTGCAAGAAAGAAATGTAAATAGAAGAGCTTAAGGACTGGCCAAATGTCAATCATCAAAATCTGCCTTACATAAGATACCCATGGATTCTGCTGATGTTCTTCTGTGCCATCTACAGAAGAGTTAATACACAACAGACGACAATTATATGCACCAAACGTACTCCTCATTTCTGCCAGAGCTCCATCAGCTCTGCACAAAGAAAATAAATGTATAATATCTCATATCAGCATTTTATAAATTATCAAGTGCAGTTGAAAGCAAAGAAAATTCAAAGACAGCCACATACTTCTCCAGGGTGCCTTCTTGATTATCATGTAACAGCAAGTAATACTTCAGAATCTTTGGATCCATGGTGCCATCATTGAGAAGAGGAGGTAACTGATTTGTGTTGAATAAGTCAACAAATTTGTCAATGGGATCTATATCCTTTGAAGAGACAACAACAAGGCCTATTTGCATCAATGTGAAATGGATAACCATAAGCAATCATGAAATGCCTCCAACCTCATTTTCCAACACAGCATATTGAAGAAAAAGATGAAGAAATAACAGCTGGGCTACAAACAAATAGTCCAAATGCAGGATAGACTTACAAGCAACGGGATGATCAAAAGCTTCATGTTCTGAGAAGGCAACAGCATCTATCAGCTCTTTGTTAAAATTCTGAAACCATGATGGCACTAAATCCTGCTCAGAAGCTGCACGCAAACCTAATGTTACTACTCAAAAAGTCAGCTAATATTATTATATTTAAAATATTGAGTCCATTTCCTTATAAGAAATACAAAAAGCTTATTAACTCAAAAGGCCAATTTGTTACGAAACGATGAGGAATCCAAACTAAAGGGTAAATTGTTTATATGGAGTCCATGGCTATAATTGCAAGCAAGCAACAAGAAACCCTGCTAAATACGAACGTCCAGAAACAAAACCATTCCTTTTCTTCGAACTGGAAGGAAAACAACATCCAACGTCAAGTACATTGGGTTTTACAGCTTACTCATAATCAAAGATTCAATGTTTGTTTGACGTGAACACATATCAGTTAGCTCTTTATCTCCTGCATTTGTAATGACTTGTTTCACCCTCTCCTTTGCAGCCTGGATGGAAACAATAAGATTCCGAGAAAGGGTAAACAATAAGATTCCGAGAAAGGGTAAGGCCAATGAATATTTAATTAATATCAGCTCAATTATTATAAAAAAGACTATGAAATGACCAGCAGTGAATCAGATAAGCCAACATCATGATACTTTTCCAGTAAGACCAACTATCTTTAGAAGGATTTGAGTGGGAGAAGATTGTATTCAGCATTTTAGGACTTCACCTGGAACAACACATTCTAGAGAACTTAGTTTTAAAAAGCGTGAGGCGACCCAAGGCAGCAAGGCCCCAAAATCCGAGGCAGTGAGGCGAGCGCATCAAGGATGCAAGGCAACCGTATTATGAAAATTACTAGTAAATTACACCTACATGATACTATCACTTAAATACACAGTTTAAGATTACATATATAATATAAACATCATATATATCATGTCAATTGACAAATAGTTCACAAATACAACATCAAACATAGTAGATTCAAACATCAATAATATTGAATATGAAAATAATTTAAAAACTAAACAAAATCAGAAAAAAAGATAATTAACGATAAATAATTAAAGTAAAAATAATTAAGAAACAGAAAAATAAAATTAATAAAATAATTAAGGACTGAAAATAAATTTTAAAAAATAACAAAGATAATTAGTAAAAACAAATGAAGAAAGGTAAGCTGGCGATGAAGAGCATGTGCATACAAGTGCTGAAGGCTGCGGATTAGCTGATAGGTGAGTAGTGGTGGGCAACGGCAAGCTATGGGTTGGTGATGGGCAGAGTTTGGATGGCATGGATAAGCTGTTAGGTCTTTCAATTTAGAGGGAATAGAAGTGAACCAACTGACTTTGAGCCCTAATTGGAAAAATGTTGCCTTGGGCGCCTCAGGCTCGCATCACGGATCAATCGCGCATTAGCCCCTTCGAGGCAATAGGAGCTTGCCGAGGCGCGCCTCACCGCCTCAGGCGCGTTTTTTTAAACTAAGCTAGAGAAATGGTATTACAAAACCTGTTGTGCTTCTAAGTTAAAGATAATATATTTGAATGATATTGAGATTCCAAAGAAGCTCAGTACATTAAATCGTCCCATGAGTTGACAATCATTGAAAATGCTACAAGGTGGGAGCAGTAACATGCGTTCAGATCAAAGAAGTATTATAAAGGCTTAATCATGTGCAAATCATTCTAAGAGCGAAGCACCTCGTATTTCTCCTCAAAGAAATTTTAAGAGACACTCACACACAAAAGTCCTCGTGATACAATGACAAACTCATAATACAGTAAACGAGATAATTACCCAAAGAACCATGATACACTGAACATGTCAAATAACCATCATAAAGGTGATATGCAGCATCTTCCCATCCCGGAAAAGGACTAAAAACTGAACTTTGAAATCTTATTAATCACCCAAAAGCGATCTTTTTAAGATTATTTATTTCCAAAACACAATCAAACAGAGTCATATTTTCCAAATAATTTGGCTTAATAACGCACCACATTCATACTTCTCAAAAGATCACATTGACAACTTCCACCTAAGATTTTCCTCCCGCAAATCCAAGATACAACCAAACATCAATTGTCTGCAAACTTTAAGTCAAACAAACGTTTTGTGTAATTTTAAAAGGGGCAACGATACAATGGTCACCTACAGAAGTTGATGTTCTTTCTGAGAAACTGAAAAGTCTCTTACTTCAGCAATCAGATTTAAACTCTCCACTCCTATCTTTCCAAAATGTGAAAATGCGTCTGCCAAGAGAACTCACACAGTCTCTAAATTTTCTGTCCGAGCCAAATCTAGACTCAATTTTAAAATATCTCAAAAAAAGGATCTCCTCATCGAAGCATTACTAGATGTATCTAGCATCAGTATAGCTCTATGCGCTGGACTTCCATATTGTATCATTATAGATACCAAGAGCGAATTCAAGTGCACGTATAAAATATATACAGAAATACATAGACGAAGCGTATATTCAGTTCATACCCAGTTACACTTTTCACAAACCTTTCAAGAAAATTTAGAAGTCAGAACTGACATGCTCAAACTGAACGTACCTCAGCAGTCCGCTGCCGAATTTCAGGGCCATAAAATAATCTCAATTTAAATTTCATCAGTCTGTAGGGCTGATCACTAGCCGTCCTTACTGGCACTGGAAAACCAACAGGCGTATCAAAATACAAAATACAAAATAAAAAATAAAAAAAAAAACTACAGCAAATCAAACGCAATCGCCTCCAGCACAACATTGTGGTGCATCGGGCTTTGCGGATTGTACCGTACCGTCAATGTTATGGAAAGTGCTGTACGGGGTCAGCATTTCAATCAGGGATAAATCGTTTTTCCGGCATGACTCCTCTGCGAGCGGAGTACGGAGGACCATCACCACCGGGCTGATCTCGTCCAATAGCATCC